>JAHREE010125410.1:0-10952 GCA_033628505.1 Tringa tobata | reverse complement strand
CCTTTTCCAAGCAAACAATAGGGAGATTGTGTAATGTTTTGCCCCAGGCAGGGCCCGGGGGGAGGGGGGGACACAAAGGCCGGCTTTCAGGGCTTGGGGCCTCTCGCTCCTGCTCCGCCGGCATCGCTCCCTTCCCACTCCTTCGCCTTCCCATGCCGTCCCTCCACTGGGACTTCCAAGCGCCAGCCCTGGGAGGGCTCCTGCTAAAAAAAGGAAAAAAAAAAAGCAAAAAAAAAAAGCAAACTAAAAAATCCCCCACCCCCCAAAAAAAACCCAAACCAAACAAACAAAAGCTCATTTTAAAGCCCCTCGGGCCCTGCCACCGACCTCACAGGGATCAGTATTTCTTATTTCCCCAGAAGGGGACCCAAGGTGACCACCGTGGGACCAATTTGGGGTGCTGGTGACCCGTAGCAGCCGTCAGCAGCACCCACTTTGGCACGTCCACCCCGTCTCGCTCCTCTCCCGGCTGAACAAGTGGCCTCTGAACCAGGGCGGCCTCTTGCCGTTTTGAAGATAAAAGCTGTCTAAGGGCAGCCACTACAGGCCAGGCAGGGCCGTTCCCCGGGTATTAAAAGAAAACAATGAAAAAAAAAAAATTAAAAAAATCTTTACTGCCTATAAGGTGTTTCGAGTCACCCATTTGAGTTGGGAAACCTGAGAGCTGTAATTCCCAGCTCTGTGATTCACCACCTCCCTCCACGTCAGGAATGAGAAAACAACCCGCCCCAGCAACATCAAAGGAGCAGCAGTGCTCCCCAGTACCCGGGCAGCCAGCGCAGGCACTCCTGCCCACCTTTCATGTCCCGGGCAACGCCGCCGGTACACGGCTGGTGATGAACCCAAACCCCAGCTACAGGTCCTGGGGCTCCGGGAAAAACTCTTCTTCCAAGCAGATTATTTAGCTGGTTACTCCACCCCGTAGATAAGCACATTCAAAAATTATATTTACTTTTATACATACATATATATATACACATATATACATTATATATAGTCAGCTACATCAGGAAGTACTCAGGCTGGGAAAAGACCAAGCCAGAGTAACAGGAGTGCCCAACCCTGCCTGAAATATGCATTAATTCTACGTAGCAGCCCGTACTAGTACCATCTCAGCACTGTAATCCCCCCTAAGCCAAATGTTTACCATAGTACACTATTTATATATAACATATTATTCTGTGTAAACTGAATGTAACAGCATTAAGTCAGCTATGATGCCAAACAGACTGGTCTTCACAACAGAGGAAAGCAGAGCACGCGTGGCCAGTTGCAAGAGCACGGATAGTTACGGCAAGTTTGCAATAGATCAGGTGATTTTGTTTGGGTTTTTTTCTTTTATTAAGTGTGGATCAAAAAGACTGCAATAAATGCATCAGTGCAGGCAAACTGATCTGAACTACACTGCAAAACACCCACCACACGAGGCATAAAGAAAACAACAGACAGGTGCTAGCCACAGCAATTAAACCAAATTTATGACAAATTTATGCAAAATGCCGCCTGCTTCAAAACCTGCTGGAAAAAAAAACAACAGAATAAAAATATATGGTCCAAAAAACTTTGCAAGATGCATCTACAGATGGAGACACTGCCTGTTTTTCTATAGGCTAGGGCATAAAGAGGAATACAGAAAATGGAAAAAAGCTAATGGAGCAGAACCACCTCATCATTGACCTTACCTGATCATGCTTTTAAAAACATGCTTTGAGACGTGACAGCCTATTTGAAAGATGTTCTCCTTTTCTACCAGAGGAGAGTTTAAGTCACTCGACAGCCACAGAGCACACCCGAGCCTCCGAAGGCCGAAGTGTCTCTCCCTGCCCTGTGTCAGAGCTGCCTGGCTTCACCTCTGCCAGCCCCAGCACGGCAGCACCGGCTCCTCTGCACCCCTCATCCCTCTGGAGATCCTCCAACTCCAGTACCCGTCCACTCCATGACCACTTGGCACGTCCACTTACGATGTGTTGAAAGTTTGGATGTCCATACCAAGTAAACTAATAGAGACTCAACCAAACTTCATTAAATCATTTTAAAAAATTAAATTTAATTAATTAAGTTCTCTATAAAAGCACCTTTTTTTTTTTGGTCATGTGTTTCCCTCAGCTCTCTACACATATATGTCTATTTTTAACTTCAGACTCATTACTGGTAATTTACGAAGAGATTTAAGCCCCCACCCATCAACTGAGTACGAACATGTTTCCACAATACATACGCAGAAGAGCTTAGTCCGGGGTGACAGCGATTCTCTGTGTTTCCCTTCTCCCAGGCAACAGAAGGTTCTGGCTAAAGTTGGGGCACTGATAGATGTATTTGACAGATACAGTAACGTCACATATACATTACTCAGAGTGAAAAAAATGGATAAAAATCAGTGCTTCCCCAAGGACTCTGCAGGTAATGAGTTTAGTTCAAAACTGTTTTAGAAGTTCATTCCACAAACTACTTCCACCAACCTCTGTCAGGACAAGCTCTAGCTTGGGCTCAGTAAATCCCTCGACAAATTATTAACGAAGTAGATCTCTACATTTATACCTACTTCTACTGCTTTTTCACATGTGTATTACACCTTAAAAAATATTCATGAAAACCACAAGGACTCGAAGTAAAGCATTTAGTTCGCAAAACACTTAGTTTCTAATACCAGATCTCACACTTCCTAAAATCTGTTATCCAGAGACCCTAACTGCAATATTTAGATGCAAGGCACATCTTACACCACCTTGTTCAGCACAGGATTTCAATCCTTTAAATGAAAGGCTAAATGTGTGCTCTTCTTGACTAGTGGGAGTCTGAGCTTTCTTTACAAGGCATCTTATCGTGAGAAAAGGCTCTCTCAAGATTCCCAAACCCAATTTCTAAACCAAAAAGATTCAGATAAGTATCTGAGCATTTGCAATGCTTATCTGCTAGCTCCTCTTCTCTCCATTTCTGCCTTGATGTTTTGTAGGCCTCCACAATGAATGTTTGCCTAAACTCTAAAGAGAATTTCATATGGTTATGCAAGTTAAAATTCTTCCACGCATACAGGTAATTTAGAGGGAAATCTCCAGAGTTTTTCTGAAGAACGCAGAAATTACACTTGCCTTCTTTACATGCGGTGCAGCCGTAACTTTAGTTTCCTTTCAACTTTAGTTCAGCTACGTAAAAGCTAATTTGTTAGCATGCTTTATTTTTGTGATCCTGTAGGATGAGCTACTTACTTACCATAGCAAGGAGCTTCCCACCATTCTCAGTTGATGCACGTGGCATTGCTTGACCCAGCGACATTATCTTTCCCTCATGGTCCTGATGTTTTTCCAGCTCATCACATTTTTCTTTACCAACACAACTCCCCATTTCCAATAGCAAGGTTAGCCTAGGTCGGGGTCACGTGTTTAAGGCTTATCTAATGTGGAAACCCTGTTTCGCAATGCAAGGTATATTTTCGTAATTACGCAGCGAGGTGCTCTCCTCCAGAGGCAAGTACCTCGCTAAGAAAAAACCCTTGGGGTACCAAACCAGCAAGAGAGCGCAGCAGCTCCCAGCCAAGCTGCAACACAAGCTCCACGCTGTGCAAGCCTGGCAACCCGAGGTTTTTAAAACCATTTCAGACCCACAAATACAGTGCCAGCTGGGAGAGGGCAGATCGCATGTTTAAGCTTTATAACGAAGTGAGAAGGTAAGATACAGCAACTTCTGCAAAACACCTCCTAATGACAGCCCACACAGCCATTACAGAGGCCAAACATATCAGCTTCCCACTCAGCAAAGCTGCCAGAACTCAACTCAAAGCAAAATTTATATAAACGGAACAAACACTACCATGTTCTGCTATCACTTATATCTGCCTTCATTTTGAGAGCAAGTAAATCAAAGGATTTCAGATTACCAAAAGAACACGGGAATGTCCTTTCCCACCCTCACCAAAAGAACAATCCTTCCATTACCCCATTTTGAAACTTCTCAATACTCGAAAGCAGCTCTGCAGCCATAAGGACTTGCAGTGTTTCAAGGTAGTAGTTTCTTATCCTAGAAAGAAATCAAAGCACGTAACTGAACGCTCTTAACACGAATTCTCCTTGCTTTCACACCACAAATGCCATAAGCTTCATTAGCATCTTGTTGCCTGTATTTCTGTCTCATTCCCCCTTATTCTTTAGATCAGAAGACTCTACTGCGAGAATATTAAAACACTAATTGAGGAGCATTAGTATCATACACAGAGAACATCCTGGAAACATACTGCCTTTCCAAGATCAAGCTAAATCCCAACAATAAACATATGGTGTTATCTCAACAATTGGCACATGTAGTGACCACTACCTGGATATTCTTAAGTATTACGTGTAGCAGGGGCTCACTCTCAGGGCTTCTAAAATTTGAGAAAGAATTTTGGGAAAGAAAAGTTTCTATGAGCATGAAAACAGGTTGCTTCTACACTGGATGTCAGTCCCATGGAAAAGGCTGGTCTATCTAATACTCTTTATTTTTTGAGGAAGGGAACTTAGGATTTCCAGAGCTTCGCTCTTAAATTACATGACAACACTGGAGTCAGCAAGTTAGTTCACACTAGTCTCGCACCCAAAATACATAGAAAGATACCAGGATGAAATAAAGAGGGTGGTGCAAATAAAAACAAATGCTCCGTGAATAAAAGCGTTAGACCTAAGAGCCAGCTTCCCCCTTCATTATTTTCAAGAAAATTCTAAGAGGATTTGCAGAGTTAAAGATAAGAACCAGAAGAGAGATAACAGATGGCAATGGAAGGAAAACAGCATGTAATAACTTGATACGGTACATTTAGTTCTCTAGTACATTAGGAGAAGTCCAGAGACAACTTCCACGTGCATGTTGCTTGGTTTCCTATTTATGAACAGTAGCATCATCAAGGGCTTTTCACATAATATTTAGTTTTGTATCTACCAGTCTCTGTTTTAGCACCAAGAAGTGCTATTATTCAGATCCCATCATCCACACCTTGATTATTTTTTTATAAAGAGGCAGCACCCCAAGCCTGACTGGAAGAGGTACTACTTGCAGTGACAGAGATGGAGAAAAAGAACCAGCATGAAGCAAACGGTGCATATTGTGCTGTTTTAAGATGTCACAGGCTGCGTGTTTAAAGTCTGAGCTTTACTCTGGTTCCCCTCTCTCTGCTGCCAGCTGATGTGCACAAGGCGAATGCCTACTAAACTTTTGTTTACTTCAAATTTTTCAGAATCTATCAAGAGGAGAGACTTTGAGGTGTTCTGCTTTAACACCACCCTGCCACCAGCCTGGGCTCCTCCCAGATCCCACACAGAAACCAGGCAAACAAGAGCTACACCTTCAGCAAGAAACACCTGAGGTAGAAGTACAAGGCTCACAAACATCTGATGTTGAACACTTTTTGTTTCTGTGTTGAGGTTGGTCTTTTGTTTGGGGGATTTTGTTGGAGTTTTTGTTGTTTTGTTTTTGTGTTTTTCCAAGGCTGCACTTCAGAGCTCTGTGTTTTCTGGGAAAGTAGCAAACAGCCTCCCAGTCCTGCCAAGCAGCCAAAATATCACTGGTCAACAACCTTCTCCGCTATCCCCACAATCATCACTTTTTTGTTTTGCTTAAATTTCCCAGGCTATAAGCCAAGGCTTTCACAGGCAACACATTGCCATTAAGGTAAAGGTTTACATTACCAGTCTCACTGCCGTGGTAGAAACCATACTGAAAAATACAGCTACTTCTGCCTAACCAGTTTGTCCCAGTCCACTCAAAAGAAGAGGTCAGACAGCCACGGCAGACACCACCACCTCTGCTCCTGGACCCTGTGATTGCTTAGTTCCAGAGCCAGAGGCACAGTAGTAGCTATCCTGAAAAACAGAAGTGAGCCAAGGCAAAAAAAAAAAAAAGAGCACATCTTGATCCAGTATTACAGGACCACAAAAAAAAAAAAAAAATAAAAAATGCATAGGTCTGTCTGAATCTGCAGCCGGAGAGCTGAAATGTGAGGATCTCCACGTGGCAGGGACACCAACACACACACAAAGGCAAAGCTGCTCGCTGTGAACTGCGGAGTAAGGAGACATACAAGGGAGATATAACTGCCACAAACTTTTGCTGAAAACAAAATTCATTTCTTTCTAAACAGGGCTCCTCCAAGACTGTGTTACGGGAGCAAATACCTAAACAGTACTGAAAAACTATGTAAACTGTCCAACCCAAGGCTGCCAAGGCATTTTGTGCTGCCCTTCCAATGAGACTGCTCCGTAGAGTTTAGTCTCTCAGGGAAGTCAGGGTGTTCAAATTATGATAAAAGTCTCTCATCCCTGGCCATGAGATGTCAAGTCTCCAGTACACAGTTACGATGATCTGAGAAGGACAAACTGCAAGGTTATCGTAGACGGGGCCAGTTTTAACCAAAGCAAGTCCCCCCCAGTGGTAAGCAATTACAGTGTTGACCCATGTCCCAGCTCATCTTTTTATTTATGAAGAAGGTAGGAGCATGGAGACAAGCTACAGTAGTCTAAAAAGCAAAAACAAAACAAAAGCCAAAACAAAACAAAAAAAACCCCAAGCTCTCACAAGCAAGTAACACCCAACCCCATCTGCCCCAGCAACTACAGCATGGTCTGTATGTCCATTCCACCAGGGAATGTAGGTGCACTTACCGTGACAGGACAAGACAGCACCTCCCTAACTGCACTTGTCCTTGCCAAGGTCACTTCAAAAAGCTCTCTAGGCTACTTGGTATAACTCAAGCTGTTGTACGGGATCTGCTCTAAAATAAATATATATTCACACAAACACATATACTTAAGAACTTCTGAGTACAGTGCCAGCTATTTCTCCTGTTTATTATGTTTCTGTTCAACCAGCTGCACCCAGACAAGCTCGGTAAAAAATACAGCTGTGTAGAAATCCCATTAAGGGGAACAGCTACATTTTTAATTACCTCCAAGGCAAAAATTCCAGCATATAAAAACACAGAAGGGTCGTGTTTTGCTTTGGTGGTGGGTTTGGGTTTCTTTGTTTTTCGGGTTTGGGGTTTTTTTTCTATTTGTTTAAAAAAAGTGCCTAAGTCAGTGGCAATTAAAAAAACAACTGCAGTGGCTTAGAATCAACTAAACCCCAGAACAATCTCATAATAACATCACACGGTATCACCTTATCTATCAGCCCATTGCTGCCGAACCACAGATAAAAAGTTTCTGCCCCAGACATAAATAAGCAAGGGCAAATTTACGTCATGCAAAAAAAACTCTGCAATGAAAGAAATCAGTGAGACAAGCAGAGATGCAGATAACACGTTCTTTATGTTCAAAACACCAAACTTGTCTGGAAGCATTGTGTGTATGTTACGGGAAAAAGAATTTACGTGGAGATCACAGGGACATTTTAAAACCAGATGGAGTTCAGACAAGTGAGGAGGGAGTTTCTCCTGAAATGCCTGAACTGAAAACTGCATCCAGGCCAGCGTTTCGCGCACAGTTTTAACCTGCAGCAAGGTCACAGCTCCAGGTACCCACACAGAACGCCGCAGGCAGCCAGCCTTGGTCCTCGCCACGTGGTTTCTCTCTGAAGAATGGGAATAGTCCATCGGTTTACCCTGTGGGCTCGTTTTGAATCTTTAATTTTGTTCTGTTGAAGCTGCTCAAATGGAAATCACCTAGCAAGCACAGAATAGAGGCTTAGCTCATACTAGATATAAAGATTAGAAAATCCGGGATTTCCCCTATCTCCTTTCAGCCTTCATTTAGTCTACCATTGGCAACAAATGAATTTAATTTCAAGAAAAGATAACCACAAAATAAAACAATATGTATTTTCCACATAACAAAAATAACTGACAATTGTTATGGGTTTGTTTGTTTAATAATATATTAATATGAGGAAACTAAGAGGTATTTTCCTTCTTTGTTTCAGCTCAGTTTCACTAAATAGCTTATAAAACCCCCAAAGAACATGTCTGAAGCTGCAAAGCCACAAACACATCCCTCCCCACTTCCCTTCCCAAATCCTAGTCCCTAATGTGCAACTAGGTAAATCTCGGAGAAGGAGAAAGGAGTTTTATTAGCAGAGGGCTCAGAATTGGAGGGCAACCGCTGAACACTGCCTGGAGCTAAACCTCTAGAGTTACTGGTTGGCTAAGTGTGCCTGCCTTTGATCGGCGGGGTTCAGAGTCCGCTTACTTAACCTCGACAGGAAGAGCTCACTTATGTGGTGCAAGATGAGCTCTTTCCTACACTTTCTTCAAGAGTTTTATAAAACTGGCATACTGACAGGCTTTGCACATTTCCAAATATTAAAAATAGCTAGGCAAGAATTTACAAGTAGCAATATTGCTGACGACAACTCACAAACCATCTACCTCCCAAACTCCTTTTTTTTTTTTTCCCCTGAGCCAGGTCCACAAGAGATTCCAGCATCGAGGGTATCTCCTGAACTAAACCTGATAAGCCAAGAATTTCACAAAATATTTAAGTATCATCTGCTTGGTTGAGCATCCTACCAACAGAAATGATGTATAACTGCAGAGAAAGAAGAGAGAGAAACTGAGAAGGTTCTTCCAGAAAAGAAACTCAAAACATTCCAGTATCTTCCTTGTTTATAGAAAACTTAAATAAAAACTAGCCGAAAAGCCTCCCTGGAACATTTAGAGCAGGATTTTGCAGATGTCTGTGCACCACTTTGGTGAGGTCATATTAAACACGTCTGCAGCCTACACTCACACGGAAACAAAGTGTTGATCTGGTTGAATCTCAGGGAAAAAAATGCAAATAAGCCTATATGCAGCCTGGGTGAGGAACAGCCTGGTTCTACTGCTCTAAAGCTTTCTGTCTGATGGGTCTTGAAGGTGCAACTCCTATGCCCACGCTATGCCCCAAGTACTTAACTCTTTACATGAAAGCTGATTTCAGCACTATATTCTATTATTTGTATACTGCTCATCATTGAAAAGCTAACATAATCTGCAGACATCTTTTGTAGCAACCTGAAGTCTCATTCCGATTGCTATTAGCCAGCCTTTCATTGCCCACAAGACTCTCAAGTCATCTCAGCTTACTCATCCCTCAAGGCTTTTCTTCAGACAGAAACTTGTGTCTACATTAGTGGATATGAGTCAGAAAGAGGTCCTTAACTCCAACACCAAAAAGGATACGGATCTCAGGGAACCAGATCACTTAGTTTTATATCATTAGAAGTTTATCGCTGCTTTTTTTGGTATCACCATAATGAAAAGAGATGTTGCTCTGAGGAGGAGTGGAGCTCTGCCCAACGCTATCTGCTCAAACCAAATGAGGTGTTTTCACCTTCCCCTCACCATCAGCAATCGGAGCTGCCCAACAACACATTCAACTAACACTTCAGCATCTGTCTCCAAAATGTAAAATGCCTACTCAGTTTTAAAAAATAATTCAGAATCATAATATTAATAGGAAAAAAGCAAGATGAACCTTCCACCTCCACAATTCATTCCCACTAGATACAATTCTCAAAGGATCACATAAAAAACCCCAGGAAATTAGTTTCCCTCACCATACTTCCCAACCTTTTCATCAGTTTCCCATAACCAGCCAAAGAAGGCTTTTAAACAGTCTGAAGTCACAGGCCACCTTGGAGATCTCCACTCTTTACTGAGATTTTTTGGGGGTTGGACTAGTAGACCTTTAAAGATCATTTCTAACCCAAACAATTCTAAGATTTTACTTACTGAAAAATCTGCCTCCCTGCATAAATTAGGCACACCAGAATATGCACTTTTCAGTATCTCCTAGGAAATTGCCATTTAGTTAGCACAAGTTTAAGGGGATTAAATCCTAGCACATCCTCAGATGATCAAAATACCATCTTCTTCGAGAAAACAATATAGGGGTTTTTAAAACTGTTTTAACCCAATGTGCACTACCCTTGAGGATGACCAGAAAAGAGACTGGCTGTTAGTCAGGAGGGTGATGAGCAGCAGCATCAACTTGCCACAAACTGTCACAAACAATTTCACTTTCCTACAGCCCACAAACGAGCACTGCAGAGGAAATGATTTGTAAAGCTTCTCATCTAGCCTAGGAAAATGAACTTACACATGGGGAATTTTGGCCACTTTGTGGCAGTTCTTTTAAGACTGGTTACAGAAAAATGCTGTGCTCCATGTAGTAAAAGTGGAAAATGACTAATTATGTTTTGTGACTTCGTAAGACAGGAAGATCAACAGCTAACACCATAGCTTTACTGGAGCAAATGGAACCTGCAGTGCTGAAACAAGACAATATAACTCGACTGAGCACATGCTGCTTCAATATTTTATGAAACTGCTGGCTTAGCTGCCTGAACTGAGGAGATATTCTTGATGCTGTAACTTCGGATCTCTTCTGGACGTGGCTTGGGTTTTAAAAAAAAAAAAATCTAATTTGGTTGCAGTTGGTTTGTGAGGTGTCATCAGTGAGATCACTTCTGGTAAATAATTTTCCATATAAAAAAAAACAATAAGTTTTTGGACTCGCATGCCTTAAACTAAAAGGGGATGCTGCACTGGCTTTAAAAAGCTTACTGTTGGTAATTAGGTTTCTAGTCCTAAACAGCCTCCACTGTTAGAGCTCAAACAAGCAGCTTTAACTGAGTTGCCCATCTCTTTGTGTTTTTGTTTTGATAGAGGCTCAATTATGCTCAGGACAATGGCCTGTCTCTTCATTTTGCTGTGAATAGGAAGCAAGGGTGCCATTGTCACCCGGCTTCAATTCAGTCACAACAAAGGGGTCTGAAGTACCGAAAATAATGGGCTACCTAAAGTAGCTAGGAGGAGGAAGGAGGGGGAGAGCTCTGCAGTGGCCACAGCCCCCCCTCCTCCCAGCCCTCCCCAGTGTCTCAGACCAGGCTGATGCTCTGACAGGAGCCATGTCAGGGCTGGTGACACAGGACACTGTGCTGGTCCCCGGTGAGGGGAGGTGGGCGATGGGGTGGAGAGCTCTGCCCATGCTTCTTAAGCGGGGTGGACTGAG
>JAHREE010125338.1:0-11657 GCA_033628505.1 Tringa tobata | reverse complement strand
TGGATAATGAGGCAAGGATTGCAGCTAGCGATTTCAGAAGTGTATTTATGAGCCTTAGAGCCACATTTCTCATTGCTAGGAAAATAATATCTGTTCTGTCACTCGTTAATATAATTATCCTCTATTTCAGGAGAATTAGTGACTCACAATGCAGTTAGAAACTGCTGCATTGGTGTTTTGTAAAGTTGAAAATGGAAAACAGATTTGACACATTTAGAGGTCCAAATGGTGCGTTGTATTTGTCTTTTGAAAAGATTCTGTTACCTGTCCTTCTCTACAGACAATCATTGACCTATCAGTGTGAATAATTTGTTTTGCTCTGGAAAATTTCAGCCACTGCTCAGACTGACTAAGAGGAATTGTTGTTTCAGCAATAATCTCTATTGATGTGCTGTGTATTAAGCAATAAACGGCTGCTGAAATTGATTAATCGTCGAAGTGGAGATGAGATTTTAAGGCAATTTCAAATTCTGTTCATTGCACTCACATTTTTTATTAAATATCCCCTTGTTGTGGCGTTATGCTACAAGATGAATAGAACTTTTTTTTTATCAGACTTCTCGGTGTCATACATTACTTTCTAAACATTTGGGATGTTTGAAAATCCCTGATATAAGCAGCTTTATTTCCAAGCCTTCACTGAGGAAGGAGAAAAGGATAACCTTGTCTTCTAAAACATATTTGTCTGTGGTTTCTTGTGTGACAGCAGACTTTTTTTTTTTTTCTTTTTTTCCCACTTTGCAATATATAGGACAAGGAGAGTTGCCAGAGCAGGTCAGACCCAAGGTTGATGAAGGCCAGTCTTCTGCAGCTGGCAGCAGACAGCACCAGCTGCTTCAAAGAAGGAGACAAGAAGTTTCACAGCTAGTGGCAATTTGAAAATTAACCTCTGAGAAATTTCCTCCCAGCTTCTGTGGGTGGAAAATTCATTTACGCCTGGAGGTAGGAAGGTTTGCAAGTCTTCTTCTTCTCTCTTTTTTTTTTTTTTTCTTTCTTTCTCTATCTTTTGGTTTTGCTACTATAATTCTGGCTATCCTTGGTAGTTGAATAAAATCTTGGACCTTTGTGATGCCTTTGAAGCTCTGACCTTGATGACGTATCATGACAAAAACTTCCACAGACAAACTGAAATTGGTGTGAAACACTGTGTCCTTGTATCAGTACAAAATACGTCACCTTCCATTCTCAGCAAGTCTATTGTGTTTCTAACAGTTTGTGTTATCGGTGCCTGGTTAGTCACAAACTTTAGGCCAGAGTGCTTCGTTGTTTGCTTGCTGTTCTCCCTTTCGCCTTCTTACCTCTTGTGTCCTTGAAGTGCAATTTCTTCAAAGCAGGCTCCTCTCCTTTATACAGCTTTTATACAGAACTCAGTTCACTGTGGACATCAGCTATTTGCAAAAGAAAAATATGCATTAATGCCTAGTTTAAGTCACTTCTAGGGGAACTGAACACTATTCAGGTATTCTGGCTCTTATTTGACTAAATGTGAGCAGAACAACAAAAACCACCTGGGAAAAATTAACACCTCTGGCCATGAAACGTGTTCCCATGTCACTTGTGAATGGTGTATACCAAAGTATACAAGGTATATGTTCCACCACAGCCTTGAAGTACCTGGAGGAATTGTGAGGTTGAGGTATTTTGATGGTCATTTGTCTTGCTTCAGGCCTTTGCTACCGATATTTGCCAGGGTTTCTTATCTCTAATGATGAATAATCATGAAAATTATGGCATATTTGACTGTATGAGAGTGTTTTATGCTGAGAGATTCCTTTCACTGAGTCTCCTGGAGCTGCTCCTGTTTGCACTATGCAAGTGAGTATGGGGCACGTGGAAATGCTGTGTTGGCTGGAGAATATGAGCTTTTTTCCTGCTTTCCCTTATGGCTGATCTCTGAACTTTCCAAATTTACAGACTCTAAGGCTTTGAAGAACTACTAAACTTGACATCAATTTTTGCTTTCATTCAAAACCTTTCTGATGAATTTGACTTAAAAACAATAGGCTTCACTGTAAGGCAAAACTGAGTCTGTCCTTATTACCTCTGTGTAGATTAGATAGGTTTGCAGCAGAGACTGCACAGAAAAGAATAGTTTTGTGTTTGTTTGGTTTTTTTTTTTAATTTTTGTTTAAATCCTGATAAGCAGGAGTGGAGTCAGAAAGAGCTACTGAGAGAGAAGCAAAAAGGCTAGCTCAGCACTAAGTCAAGTGTTTTACTGTTTTAATTTGCTATTGCTCTTTGCAAGTGGATACATTTCCATTGTAGCATGGTGCTTTCCTAGAAAGGCTTTTCACAGGGAGGCTGGAGCAGATGGAGCGAGCTATAGGTATTCCTTTTATACAGAGACTCCTTGTAACAACTTCTACAGCACAGCTTTTCACTGTGATTAGTTTTGCTGCTGTCCTAATGGTCAGGTGAATGTGGCATAGGTACACATGCACAATAAATATAATGTCTGTGTGTGTTTGGATGGGAGGAATACACCTATGTCTAATTGTACTTGTGGATTTGTGTGTGAGATTATATAGTCCAACCAGGACAACTATGTTCTAGCTGCTCCTCAAAGCCAGCTCTCAGGCTTTATTCAAATTCAAGGTAAATCAATGCCCGTCTTTTCACTACATCTTCCAATCCGATACAAGTTGAAATAGGGGCATGGTCCTGTACAAATGAAGTGACAGATTAGTTTCATTCGCTGTCAGTAGCTCAGCTGAAACCAGACTGAGTGACACAGCTCACAGAAACATGGTGTTTCTGGTTTCAAAAAGATGTGGGGTTTTTTTGTGTTTGTGTCATGGTTGCCTGTTTTCAGAATGCTACTTTGTAAAACAATAGCCATTTCAGTGCCAGTTTATCAAGTCTTTGTGGATTTGTGCTAATCAGTTCTTGTCAGAAAATAACATATTTCTTTTCAGCCCAGGCAAATAATTCAATTGGAAAAAAATAATCTCTTTGCCATAGTTTATCTGCATGATATTTATCATCGGCACACAGCAGTCACATCTCAGGAGATCTCAAATGCAGAACTTGTGATGAAAAGAAAATATAAGCTAATTTTTCCTGTTAGTTACCTTTTAAATTTTTTTCTTTTTCTTCCCATTTTCTGATGAGGGCAGTAACCTTTCTCTGCACGTGCCTGTGGGCCTTTGTACATGCAGATCTGGGCTGAGGTAGCTGTGCTGGAAGAACTTTCTGTTCAGGCAGAGGCTTGTGGAAAGCCTGGGAACTGGTCAGCACTTCCAGGAAAATAGGAATTACAGATGGCAGCACAAGGAAGGGGCCAACACCCACAAGAAGAGGGGAAACATCTTGCTGGGTATCGTGAATGTTTTCAACCTCTTATATGATGACACGGTTCTGCCCTACAAGCCTGCCCTTGAATGCTTCAAGCAATGGAGGCAATTTCAGAAGAATCAGGTGATGGGACTAGTACCATGAACTTTCACAGAAGACTATCTCACTCAGTCCAGTAGATCTTGCCAGGCCCGGGGGAACTGAAAAAAGGCAAATAGTGCAGTGCTTTCAGGGAGGGGAGATGATATAGAAGTATTGATTAGGAAAATTCTTACATCCCAGGCCTATTTCATTTCTCTTTTTCCTCTCTGTTTTATGCTATTATGACCCTGCACAGTGCTTTATCAGTCTCCTTGGCAGAGCTATCTCATTTGTGGTTATCTGACTCTGCTTCATCTTTATGCCCATATTACTGGTTTATTGGATTGGACAGTTGACTACAAGCCATCCAGGGAGACTGTCAGCAGTAGAATATCACATTACTGAAGTGAACAGAAATTCTGCTCCTGTACATTTTGATGCTATTTGCTGAACTAAACAGAAATATCCTGAGATATTTCCCAGGAGGAGACAATTTTTCACTGAGATACAACCATGCTATCAACAGGCCACTGGACGTTGCTAAAATAATGCCCTCAGCATCATATAAACTGATATAAAACATGAGTTAAGGATGTATGAAGCAGCTGGAATATTGCATGGCTCAATCTAGTTTATACCCCAGGTCCCAATCTAGCTCTCCTGATGGAAGGGAACATCAGTGGAACTGTAAAGCAAACATTACAGGCAGGTTTTAGGGGCCTTGGAATAACCACAGGCTAAAGGTGTACCTAACAACAGTTAGCCCCAAACTGCACTCTAAACTCTCATCCCATTTCAAATTTTCCATGGGATGTGCTCCAAAAGGTCATTGCATCAAAAATAAAAACATTTGATTGCAGTCTTGGCTTTCGACTACAAATTTGAGCTGAACAAGGAGCTATAAAGCTTAACTCAAGCAGCACTCATGACTGCAAAACCTTTGCTCAATTTGAATATTATTCATTGGTGCAAAAATACTTAATTTTGTGGAGGAAAAACAGTCTTGCTTTCTAGAGAGAGGCACCCACCTGCTAACCAGAAAGCAACACGATATGTTAAACTGACCTCGATTTTGTAAACAGTATTGTCTTCATGTATTGAAACAATCAATCAGCCATGTTTTAGTGTGAGAATAAGAAGGTACTGCACATGACATTAAACAACACTTCCTCATGGGAACGGGTAGATAGGTGAGGAAACCAATAACAACTTCATTCCTTTGTTTAGTGCAAGATCATTTAATTGTATTGATAGAAACATGAAGAAGAATGGTGCAAAGTGGTGAAAGGGCAGTCAGGTAGACTAATATTAGAATATATAACTAGGAATAATGCAATAAGTTAAATAAAGAGACCTTCATAACATGAATGTCTTGCACTGCAAAATAGTCCCCCCTAGGACAGGAAGGAACGGTTAGTTTATTAAATGTGTAATTTAAAATGATCGGAAAAAAATGTTGGAAAATACTCTGTAGGGAACAATCTTGGAGACAGACTACTAGATATTTCTCTTCATTGTCTGTGATTATCTGCATTCATATTTTTTTTACTGATGTTCAAAAGTGGAAGTGAGGTAAATGGAGGTTGTGCTTTTCAGTTGCTCGGCTACATAAGCTGAAAAGAAACAGTTTTGATTTCTTAATGGCATTACTTAAGTGAAGAACACTGGCCTTATCTTTAAAAAGGAGAACAAGAAACATATTTATAAACTGAAAAAGCAAGGAATTGCCAGCATGTCAGTTAAAACTCAGGTAGGAAGATCAAACATTGAATCCCAGTGCTATGACAGGAAGACCCCTCAGACACCTCCAGCACTAATATATGTTTAATCAAGGGGGAACATATTTTTTTTTTCTTGTACAAGTGCTTGGAATTTCTAATTCATTCTGTGCAATATTTATTAAAGTCTTGGCCAAGGAGTTTGCTTTGGCATCCTATTTACTGTCTCCCTACTCTCAACTACTCAAAGAAGCAACTGCCTTTTTTGGATGCTTTAGGTTCCTTTTTCACTAAATGTTTTACCTCTCTGGTTATTGGGAGTCATCTATGCATGCAAACAGAATAAATTACACTTCTATCCACTAGACACAGTCTGTTATGCTGTTAGAATCCTCCATGTGGTGGAAATATACTTGATAATTGAGGCACTTCAAGTTTTTAGTGATTTAAATGTAGAGGATGATTCTGCTCCTGAAATAGGTGGAATAGTTATTAACTTCAGTTAGGACAGGTTCAAGCCTCGAGTCAGGAGAAAGAAATTTAATGTTCCTCCTTTCCCCCATCACTCTGTAGAAGATTTCAAATTGCCTTGCTGCAATTTCCTGTTTCCATTGACTCCCATAGATCAAGCCCAACAGAAAACAAATAGCATGGAGATGTGACCCATGCAGAACTCCCCTTATTCACCTAGAGATCAGAATAGTTTTTCAAGCCACTCAGCAGCTGTCTTACAATCTTTACCCTGTGGCTGTTCAGTATACTGTCAGGCAATAAGGGGCAAAGTAGTCCAAGATGGCAGTAGGAGCTCTGGTCCAGAGGGTAAAATGGGCCCACAGGAGCCCTGAGGACAATGAGTTCTGGTTAGTATGCATGTTTATATATATACATGTATATATAAAATTGCTAGTCTATCTGCCTGCATATCCAAGGCTTATGAAATAGAAGGCAGATGTCACAGAGAGATCAAATGAATTTAGACCAATTTTAAGCCTAAAAGCTTTAACAATGTCCTTTATTTCTGGGTAAAGAAGATGATTCAGATTTAATATTTCTAACTATTCTCTTTCTAAGCCTGTGTGGATGGTGGAGACTAACATTTTTCAGACTATCAAAGAGAACTCCTACTCAAATATGGGTGTGATTATTTATGACAGAGAGACGTAGGTAGTCAAGTAGGTACCACTCTAGAATTGAACAAAATGGTTTTGTGCCAGGCATTGCTCTACTGCACAACCCTCATGTCCATTAGCTTGCAAGGTCTTTGGAGCCAAAGTTAATTCCCCCTGTATATCAGACAGAGATGCTTCCCAGCTGGGAAGCTCACTGGGGGCCTCTTGCTGCTGCTGGGCTGCCAACAGCATTAAGAAACCCCCAAATGGCATAGACTGAAACATTGCTGAGACCTGCCAGTAGATTAAATTCCTCTTACGCTGCTAATCCTTTGGGGTTTTAGGGATGGCCCAGTGTTGTTACCTTATCTGCCACCTATAAAATGTGCATGTGGCTGAGAGGCACCAGCTGTGTGAGAAATCTGGGCAATGCTGCTCTTCTCTACTCCCTCCTCCTCCCAGCTCACAGATAACGCTGCCCACAGCTCTTCCCTCCCTTCCCAAAGCAAAACCCTAGGGTGAATATTCCTGCTCCCCTACACCACACCACTCCCACCTCTGGTTTCCACGCCTGACCTACTAACCCTCATTTTGCTGAATGCACAGATGCAAGGCTGGCTAATTTTTACACAATATGCTCTGACACAGGCGTGCAGCAAACAAGGGAGCCCTGACACGTAACCTTGGACAGGAGGCGAGTTACTATTTATAAGTCCCTGCTTTCTGGCTATGTATTTTTCTATTTAAAGCCAGTTTGACAATATCTAGATGGTATTACTAAAACACATATAACTCAGAAAATTCCAAACACCCAGTTGTGGTCATAATGCTTGTAAGATGCATGCAATTTCTCTCTTCATATGGTTTGATTTGGTCACCACTGTTAAATCACGAAGGATCATCAAGCATTTCAGATGTAAATTATGCTCCCCAAACTTGTTATTCTTGTGATGGACAGTCTCCCTTGCATGCCACAAAATCCAGTTAAAAAGCAATCTTTCCCTCCATTTAAGATGTACATTGTTTTTCTTTTAAAGCAGCGTGGGAAAAGTGCTCACATGCTGTCAATGAGAGCTCTATATAGGAAGCCACACCATTTTCTTTCTTTTATTTTCATGTTTGGTTAAAGGTAAGCCTAATTGGTTTATTTATAAACTTTATTTATAAGGACTGTGTCCTCAAGGGAGCATTAAGAGACCAGCTAATAACCTAAATTTTATTCACAGGAGTCTGGGCATCTGGAAATTTGTTATATCTGATCATAAATGTGTTTTGATACTTCAGGAACTAAGGGGCTAAGCATGTTTCAATAAAAAAAAATAATGCATAAACTCATAACAACTACAGTCTTGCATAGACCTGTTTGAATCCCGTTGCAATTGTGCAACAGACCCTTTGAAACAGGGGATAGCTGATCTCCGGGGATAAAGCATTATCATGCTCCAAGTGAAGCTGAATATCCAGGGTCCCCAGTCAGCCTTTTCGATCTGAATGGGCTATAATCAGGCCAAAGAGGCTGTGAGGCTCATGGTGGGAATCAGATTGCAGGACAGTTTTGAACAAAAAGCCCAACTCTTGGGATTAAAACAGACCAGAAATTTGGTCTATGCACTGACTCTCTCTTGCATCTCAATTTTTAGTGTGGGTATTTCACGATTACTTTGCTTTGATCACTCTGATTAAGCATCCCCAGGGTGAGTATCTTACCATGGCGAACTAAAGGCTTTCCAAGTCCTCATATACCCTGATGAATGGTCAGAGACTCAAAGAGAGGGGAAACCTTCCCCTAACAAACCTTGTCTCCAGGTGGACAGGAGAAGCCCCAGTGCAAATGGAATCTAAACCCGTATTCTCCTGGCGTGGCTTTGTCAGTGGGTACCGGGCAGAGCTGTGCTGGGAGGCAGCTTCAGCACGATGCTGGGAGCCATCACACAGGGAAAAGGATTGCAGGAGGGCAGAAGGGTGGTGGGGCTGCTGCTGTGTGAATCCTTTCTCATTCCTTGGCCCCCAAAAACTTATGCCTGTCCACAACTGATACTGAGGAGGAGAATGGGGGGAATACTCTCTGGTTCCTTCAGTTTATGTTGTCTGTAGGCTGTATTACCTAAGTACATGTGTTGTTTTATAAAATTATCATTTTTTTTCCTTAAACCCAGCTGTAGTTTTTGATTCAGTTCCATCAGTAACAGCTGGTAAGGAAGTGATTTCTTGCTGTATTTCAATTAAATATTTTGATGGTTTAGCTTTTCACTGGGGGTTCATTTCTTAACTAAGTTATTTTGGGGTTGAGTTGTTAAAAAGAAGAAAGTAAGTTTAGCTTTCTCCATGAAAATGCTTTTGTATCAGAGCAAGGCATGAGGCTGGTGTGTGCGTTTGCTAAACAACTACTTCACATCAGACCCCGTGTATGTTACACCAGTAGGATGTTAGCCCCCTGGAACAGTTTGCAAACCTCTTTATTTTTGTATGAAGCTGTTATTTTTCCTAGCACAACAAGTAAAGCAGCAGCCTTGGAAAGACTTTTGCCCTGGATAAACACGAGAGGGTTTTCTGTCAGCCTCCCACTGAGTGTGCACAGGGCAGCGGCTCTTACATCAGGTTTTGAGAGATGGTGCTAGATATGTTTCTGAGATGAATGACTGTGACACGGTGCCTTCGATAGTGACAGATGAGGTTACACAGCCCAGGCTTGCCATGTGGGGTCCCTTGCTATTGCAGGACTGTGGCTTCCCTGCAAGGCTGGCTGAGCCTTTCCGGGCTGTTGAAGCATGTGGTATATGCAAAACAAGAATGAAATAATTCGGGCTCTCCTCATACTAACAAAGTGCAGATACAAGAGCAGCTGAATTCCCTTTAACAAGAGAGGTAACATACAGGGTTTTGCATGATAAAGCCTTATGCTTCTTTGCTTTTTCCAAGGCTATGCCCATGATTACAATGAGGTTCTTCTTCCAGAACCAGAGAGAAAACCTCCTCGTATCATTTTTTCCAGTGAGTGAGGGAGGGAGGGATGCACTGGGCCTGCAGCGTGTGGGCTGTGGGCTGTTTCACTGGCCCCATGGCAATGGGGAGGGTGTTACTCTGCCTTGCTGCACTGCAGCTGTGACCCCTCATGCAGGACATGATTGAAGGGGGCAGATAGATAAGTTGGCCAGTTTGTGGCATTTAGGGTCCTGGAGTGGGAGAGCGGCTGCAATATGGCTTTGCCTTCTCCTCAACCCCAGGTACCAGTGCTGAGGAGGGTGAGGTGGGACCTGGCAGTATCTGCATCGTGCACCTCTCACCCCAGGGACACTCCTGCCCCTCACCATCCAGATGGGCTCTGAAGAGTTTCTAGTGCTTTCTTTGACACATGACATAGGCTGTCTGCTATGAGACAGCCTTCCTACACAGGGCAGAGCAGCCCACAAACTCCACTCCAAAGGCTGCTCTTCACCACAGCTCAGTTCATCTAATCCCTGCTGGTGGTTACGGATGACTCCCCAGTGGTCTCATCCTGTAGGAAACTGTGTCTTCTACTCCAGAGGGAGTCACAGGGCTCAGCAGGTCACCCATGAAGGTGCAGTAATAAGAAACCTGGAGGATTTGTCCCATCAGACAGTGACATGCCAGGTTATGCTGGTGGAGCCTCCATGTGGAAAATGCAGGCTCCAGCCTGCTAGACAAGCATAGACACCATCATCGAATGAGGAAGGTGTATCACCTTTTATTTTTTTTTATTTTATTTTATTTTTTGTTGTTATTAATCTTTTAGCACTGCCTAGAGTTAGGGTGCGGGCCAATTTTCATTATTTTTGTTTCATGAGTTTTTTGCCTTTTCTCATTTTGAGTGAGGAAATAGCTCATGATTCCCAGAGGCAGAAGTTCTCCTGCCTTGAAAATTTAACCTGAAACAATAAAGTAATCTTCTGTTTTAGCCCCCCTAGACCTCAGGCATAAACGGTTTTCATTTGGTGCCCAGCTAATTAGCTTGCTGAGAGATGTTAATAGTTAAGCTAATAATTACCACACCTTTGCAACTGACCTTGAGGTAACTTTAATGCAGATACTTTAAAGATAAAAAGTAATTATTTCTGGATTTTTTTTTTATTAGAAAAGAATTATTTGCATATTTATATTATTTCCCTATTTCAGGGGATAAGTATAAATCAAAACTCATGAAAGCTCAATAACTATTGATTATAGGGGAAAATTACCATGTTTCAGCAGGGCTGATAGAGAAGGTTGGGAAAATGGACTTCATCACTTTGTGTAAATCTTTTCCGTATTAAACTGTTCTTTAGGTTTTTAAGAATAAAGTACACACAACTTTATTCATACTTATCCTCTTGTCCCCAAACGGTGTTTAGCCAGTAGTGGCCAGCAGCTTTAGGATGTGCCGAGTTGGCATAATAAAATACAAGAATTAATTCTGTTACAAGTACTGAAACAAGAGGAAAACACTTCACCAAAACTGCTACGTGGTTTTGCTCTTCATCATCACTTTCTGCATTCAGAGACGCACACACTATTAATGGATCTTCTTCAGCAGAAGGGATGGAGCAACCTTGGAACAATCTCCTTTTGCAGATGAGGACACTGAGGCATGGAGTAATTAACTTGCTTCTCTAAACCTCACTGTGACCTGTTATGAGTGGATGGCAGAGCGAGAAAGAGAGTTCGTGCCTCACCCCTCCCGGCAATCGAAGCAAAATGTAGAAGTAAAAGACTTCTCTCCGTTTTGGAGCTGAGGGACCTTCCTTCTGATCCCAGCGCTCTGGGGTTATTGCACAGATGTGATTTATGCAGTAATTAAATCTGCAGAATATAGTTAGGTGCCTAAATGCCTTTTAAAATGGTATTTAAAAGCCGAGTCCTTGAGGCCTGACATTCAGAGGCACTGACTCCCACCGGTAGCCACCGAGGCCAATGGGACAATTGGTGCTTAAGCCACAGTGTGGCCTTGAGCCAGTGCGCTCAGCGCCGCGTGGGAGCAAGACCAGAATGGCCTTCTCACAATGTACAGCTATCTATTTCATGCTAATTTGTATGACTTTGAAGCAGGAAGATAGCGTGGGACGGTCTATCCTCTTGCTGAATAGTATCCTGAAAATTATTGCTGTAGGTAGGTACAGTGGGACCGACAAGCGAAACGCTCTTTTCTCAGGCCAGCCAGCGTGCCAGCTCGCTGATTATTTGCTGTATTTGATCTGGCATATATCTAGTGTGACTCATTCTCTGCAGCCCCGGGAAAATGTGCTCTCTATAAGCATTTTAGAGGCTCTGTTGCTCAGTGTTAGGAAACAGAAAGAAATTCCTTCCGAATATGTTTCATCAGAATGGTGGGCTAGATTTCCTTAAGACATCAGGAAAAAGAAGGAAAAATGGCATGCCTATTACCGTGAGTGAAGAAGAGTGTAGTTTGCAGGCAGAGGCTGAGAGATAGTGAAACCATGTTGTATTGAAAAAAATAACA
>JAHREE010125295.1:0-19518 GCA_033628505.1 Tringa tobata | reverse complement strand
TCCCCAGGAGTAACTTTTACCCATTACCCCTCATCTTTTCCTTGTAAAAAGGGAGTCTCCATCTTATTTATAGCCACCCTTTAAATACTGGAATGTGGTGACAAAGTCTCCCCTAAACTTTCTTTTCTCAAGGCTGAACAAACCCAGTTCTCTCAGCCTTTCCTCATATGGCAGGCTTCCCAGGCCTTTCATCATCTTGGACCCTTCTCTGGACCCTCTCCAGCCTGCATAGTGGGGACCAAAACTGAAGACAGTATTCCAGGTGTTGACTGAGAAGCACTGAGTAGAGTGAGATAATGACTTCTTTATCTCTGCTGGTGATGCCCTTGTTTATGCAACCCAGCACCCTGTTGGCTTTCTTTGCCACAGCAGCACACTCTTCACTCGTATTGAGCTTGTTATCCACCAGAACCCCAGGTCCCTTTCCACAGAGCTGCTCCCCAGCTGGGTATATCCCAGCTGTGCTGCACAGCCAGTCAGTGCTGCTATGCCTCCCAGGAATCCTTAAATGCTGGTACTTTCTTAGGGCCTAATGTAAAAATTTCCTACTGATTTTGTTTCTCATAATAATTTTGCTTAATAGAACAACATTTTTGCTTTTGGTGTGTCTGTTTTGCAAGAATCTACAGGGCCTGCTCGGCGAGTCATTGCTCTCCTCACAAATGCTTCCTGCTTCATCCACATATTGCTTCCTGCTTCTAGCCTAATTGCAAAATAGCAGAAACTCTTGTACCTGTATCCATCATTCCTCTGTTATCTGTAAGAGCTTACCTTATACCCCTTTAACATCTGGAATGTATCAACTCCTCTGTCTTTCAGCTTTGAAAGGTAAAATGCTGAGAGCTTTTCTTTTCACCTTTAGACCCTTGCATTCATACCCTTCAGCTAGAAATATTCTCTGATGTGTATTTTATCATTTTCTGGCTAAATGCCCTTGCTTAAGGCATTTAGTTATTTTTGATGCTTAGACATTTTAATTTAAATAACTTATTAGATGTTAACTCTTCTGTGACAGAAACACAATTAGGATCCAGGGCCCTTTTTATTACACTTTTGCCTTTTCATTTCTTCAAATGAGCTGTTCTTGGTGTGGGGGTGCAAATCTTAACTTATTCAGTGCCTACAGTGTTGCTTTTAATCATTCTGCTTTAAACCTTCTACAGCACTTCCATTTTTGTTTACAGATGCAAAGAGGTGCCTGAGCTCTTAACTTCTGCTGTGTAAGAGCCTAAGGACGTTTTAAAACTCAAACATGTACTGTGCTTTCAAAAATCTGACCACAAGTGCCTGTGGCCCACTGAACACCATGCCTATGCTTCTGAAAAAAGTGACAGTGTATCTACACTTTATGGTAATAAACCATGAGCACTTCACCTAGGATCATTTGGACATGACAGAAGGAATATACCTTTAATGCTGGTGCTGATATGAGTGTCATTGTCTGTCAGAAGGCCATAATCACCCTAGTTAACTTCAGGGTATTTGTAAAGAGTAAAAGGTGCTTTCAGAGATGACTGAACCCTCTTGGCACCTCCATTACCTTCTGGGCATTGGCTCTGCACGTTGACTAGGGAGGAACCAATGCTCCTGGATTTTGAAATCTCAGTCACGTGCTTAGATTTAGCTGGGATAAAGTCAGACCTAACAGATTTATCCAAGTTTGGAAATCCAAGTGTGATGTTTGGAGATTAATTTGGAGGGAAATAAATACCCATTCAGGAATGTGTTCACCACCATATTGTAAATATTAAGCTTTTGTATGATAAATCCCAAATCTAAAGTAGGTTTTTTAATATGCCGTGTTAAAAAGTTATTGCACGCTACTACAGCAGTATTTAATGCAGTTAATAGTTTTGTTTTGTTTTTCCAGATATAAATAACTGCCTCCATTAAATTTCATACATGGTTCTGACACAATTCACTGAAAAAAATCCCTGAGAAAATACTTGGCTGACCAGACAGATTGCTTTCCATTGATATGATGTCAGTCTCCTGAGGAACAAGACTTTTGACTGATAGCTGGGGAACATTCCCATACTATCAAATAGTTGACACATTGTCACATGAAAAAGGATAAGGGAAAAAGTTGCAAAAATTATCCTAAGTAGATTTTAAGAGCAGGCATCAAGTTTGGGAGGGGATAGAAGCAGAGCAAACAATAAATAAATGTAAGTGCTGAACAGCGTGGTTAGATTTCTTTACTGATAAAGTACGGTACAAATGGTTTTGTTTTGCATTAATTTTCTTTCAATTGTCAGGATTTTTATAAAAAGACAAAACTGTGATAAAAGTGGTGGTTTCTGAAGTTTACTGTCTAGTTTTTCATCCAAGATTATGTATAAAAAAGATATTTACCTGTATATAAAATATGCAAAAGACTTTAAAAATGCAAAGGGTGTGTATTCCAGATGTTGCAATACTACAGTATTTTGTAGACATCCTTGCCAATTACTTGTTTCTTTTTTCCCCTTCCAGAAGAGAAATATACAAGGGAGAAAATAGCTGAAAACTCTTGTTCTGAATAGACAGGTGTTGTCTTGCATACAAACTATTTTGTATTTCCTTTTCTCTTTTTTTTTTTTTTTTTCATATGTGATTTTTCACATAGGAGGTACATACAAGGCCCTAATGTAGCTTGAGTGTGGTCCTGTGGGCAAGTGATAGTAACAAAAGCTGACTATTGGGGCCTGTATCCCAAACTCACTGAGGAGGAAACCTCAGGCTTGAAAAAAAATAATAATGAATATCCTTTGTTTTTGTGAAGGTGTTTTTATAAGCAGATTCAAATGACCAGATCAATGCAATTTGTAACCTGTAGGATGTGTATTCATAGTTCATATGAAATTCTTCTGATGCATCCAAGATGGAAAAATATGAAAAAAACAAACAAAAAAAAAAAAACAAGAAAAGTAGACTACTAATAATAACTTTACAAAGTATTAGCCATTTAGCAGGTCCTAGTTTTCTATTTATTTTCTCAGGTCATCGTGTCTAGAAGAAAGGATTAATTAATGAATTAAGTGCATTACTATAATTAAGAATTGTGACAAAATCCAAGATATGTGGGTATCACAAACTGAATAATTGTGAGGTATTTTTGTTAGTCTAGTGCATCTATGGCCCTTCCAGGAATGCTTCACCTGTGAAACCTTTGTGTAAGGTATGTGCACTAATCCATTTGACTTCAACAAAATACACATTTTCAACAAGTAATTTCTATGAGAATTCTCAAAACATCGGAGCATAAACTATAAGTTTCTTTGAGGCTCATACAAAATCGAAAAATATAGGAAATTTCTGTTCTGATGGGCTGCAAATTAAACAGTGAGCACTCTCCATTCTGGATGCAAGGAAAAATTCTGAAATGGTGAGAATCCTGCCCTCAGTCTTACCTCCTTCCAAATTTGACTTCTTATTGTTTCAGATAAAGTTAAAATAAATATCTATGTTATTGGATGTCCATAAAAGGTCAGACCTTTGAAAATTTTTTGCTATTTACAGAATTTTCTAAGTGTTTTGGTTTTTTTTTTTGTTATTTAGTTCTGCTGATATGACTTGTGTAGTGCTCTGAGCACTCTATTCCATAGTATTATGGAAGTGACACATTTCTGATGTCAGTAGTCATATTGATCAATATCAAGTGCAATATTCTCTGGAAATATTTCCGTTAAATACAAACTACTACTCTAAAATGTCAAAATATTAATTAGTTCTGTTTTAGAGAGCTCATGTGAAGTATGCAAAAAGTGGATCTTGTTTCCATAACTCAGAGAAGGTCTATTCCAAATCCCATTGAAGTCTGCAGGAGGTTTTTCAAAGCAAATAAGATCAACATCATAAAGTCTTTGTAGTTCTATGACATATAGTGCTTTCTTTGCTTTTCTACTTCAGGCAAAACGGAGTCTGAACTGGGCCGATGAGCCATAGGATTGCATAACGTTTTCATATGGCTGCAATTTCAAGCCCAATGGACAAAAATTAAAAACAGTAACAGGCTTATTTATGCACTCAGAGTAACTCAATGCTGTGCAATTGTTTGAAGTTTGGATTATCTGTTCATTGCAAATAGCATCTGTGCTCAATTACATTCCATCCATTAGGAGGCAGGGCTTTCAGAAGTAATAAAAGCATCTTAAGAGATGGTTTGCGCTTGAGAGCTAATGATTTCTGAATAAGACAGACAATTGGGTTGATTCCACAGGTACTGCAGAAGGGAAAATGTTCCAGATGAAATGGAAATTATTTCATGAATCATCTCAGGATTTCACAGAAAGAAGGGGAGTATTATTACCAATTATTCTCTATAAAATGAGTTTAGCAACACACCATCATCTAAAAAGGAGAAGTGAAAGGTTGCTAAATTGGATATTTAAATTTTGCTAATGAGAATGAAATGAGTTGATGAATGTTGAATCACTTCTTGGCAGCTTTTAAACAAAGATTATCATTCATTCTCTTTCTTGCACTGACAGATGATGTTTCTTGTTGAAATGAGGCTTCGTGACTTTTGACAAAGCCTGCTGAAAATAGCATTCTTCTGCCTAAACTGTATATTCAGTTATAACATGTTGAACTAGCAGTCATGGGATGATAATTTGGCATGCGCTGCAATCCTCTGCCATTTTGAGGGATTTAGGGTTTTTTTGTTTGAAGTATGACACGTGTCATGACAACGCTACATCACTCTACCCCACAATGAATTTAAAAGCTTCAAAAAAAAAAAATTGTCTATTTAAATTAATTATGTCTATTTAATAGACATTGTCTTTAAAACCAATTTTGTTTGGTTAACACTGTCTTCAGAAAAAATATATGGTAAGTGTCTACACAGTATCTCATGTATCATTTTAAGATCAGGCAACGATCTTGCCAAATGTGACTTAATAATGATCACCTCAAAGGTATTGCAGCATTTGATTACAGAGATAGGTACCTACTAGAATGTTCAGTGACAGTGCATTCACAAATTTGAGGTGTTACTGAGGATAATCAAAGCTCTTGTTTCCCTCTCATTAGTGCCAAACTGATGTCCTTTGTAGATATGGTGTATTGTACATAAGGCTACAGCAGAAGTCATTAGTTCACATTTTGGACAGTAAGAACCTAGGCATGAGGAGAAGTATTCCTACAAGGAGAACAGAGTTGCAAGGTATGAGCTTGGAAATGGATTTTGGGATTTTGGAGCAGACTGCCTGTGGATGCAGGCCAATGCCCCTCAATTATCTGCTGGGCTTTGTGTGTCTCATTGTGGTTGACCAAAGAGGAAAGATAATGCTGATTGTACTCATTGATTTATAGGAGATGAAAGATAAACAGCCAAAAATGTGCTTTGGTTACTAGTCAAAGGGACAAATGGGAAGGAAGTGATTAGGTGGTAATCAGAACATGATACTTCACATTTCCTGCAAGAGTCCATTGGAAATATCGAACACCAAGTGTCCAAAGTTACTGTTAATTCTTATTTCATCAAAAGGCACAGAAAGCTAAAGCTGCCAATGATCTAAACTTAGCAATGAAAGGAAGAAATTAAAATGTCTTAGAAAACCAATTAGATATTAATTGTGACAGAAAGAATGTAATACATTGACTGAATTTGAGTAAGAGCTAATAATTCTGTCCATTTAATCAGAGAGTTGATCTAGTGTTTTCCATTATCAGTCTGAAAACTTTTACATAACATATAGGAATCTAAAAGTTTCTCTGCGTTTTTTTGATTGTTCATCAATATGTTTGGTTTTTTTAAGCAATTGCATGGATAGTTGGTTAATAGTCTTTCTGCGGGCAGAATTTAATTTGAAATTTTTTGAAATGTCCATGAAATGAAAAACCACTAGTGTGGTTTGTGTCTCTCTGTCATGTTGTCTGGTCAACAGAAATTTTCACAGTGAAATTCCTACATGTTCACAACAGTTCCATCACCCCATCACATCCTACAGCTTCTGTCTCTTGAAATAGATGATACCTCAAAAACCTACCACAGTGAGACTAATTACTGCAAATCACTCAGTGGTACCATTTCTAATGCACACAAATGAACTGTGTATAATGAAAAGCATTCCATTAAGGTCTTACTAGAATATTATTTTGAGAGTGGGGGAATTAACAGCAGGTAGTGTTCACAGTGAGATAGCTGTTTTCTTAAAAAGTAATGTTGCTGGCTCCTGTGCCATTGTTTGGGAACAGACCTACATTTTTAGGAAGTCCTGTATTGTGGCTGACAACCTTTTCATTCTGTCTTTCTTTTTTCACCATAGTGTGGGGCTTGTCTAGGTTTCTTGTTGACTTAGTAGGTAGCGTGAAATATAACCCCACGATATGGACTTTCTTGAAGAATGCCTGATCTGTGTGCTTTCTATGGAAATAGGTTTTTGTTAAACAACTATTTAAAGAGTGGTAAATCATAGCTGGAACCACCGAATTTTCAGATATTCAAAAGAAATTTAGTAAAGGACATTGTTTTAATAGGAGACCCTATTCTGCACTCACGGTGGCCTGACTGACCTTGTTCATTGTATTCAATTAGAGCTCATTACTGTTTTCTCTTATCTGCAGTTCACAATTCAGTTCAGCATTGTGTCTATACTTCACTAAAAAAAACCTCACTGAGAACAGTGCTTTCAATAAAAAGGTAATAAGCTAAATTTTTGGTTCTTCACTAAGCTTTTATCAAGCAAATTATACTGAAATATCACTTCCCCACCCTTCCCTCTATATTTGCATGGAGAGTGTTCATTGTGTAGTCCCATTTTTATTGTCCCCACATATTTCTGGCAAAACCTCCCACTCCTCATTTTGTGCTTCCTGACATTGCAGTTTGCAGAAGGAGGTCCCAGACAGTGCTACCCAAATGTTTAGGAACATATTGCCAGCAGGTAACTTACCTGTTTATTTTTCAAAGCTAGAAAGTTTGAAGTGTGCGTTCATTATTGCACTATTTAAAAGCAAACTTACCTGGGCTTCCTCTAATTAACCGAATTTATTCTTGATCTCGGGCTGCTTAATTCCTGTTTTCAGAATATAAGTAGTAGTACTTTTTTTTATTGTTTGAGGAAAAGAGATTTTTAAAAAAGGATGCATATTACAAAATGTTGAAAACGCCTCTCTTTATTTTCTTTCATTCTTTTAGAGTGGTCTTATGCTGAATGCCAACTGAACTCAAGAGAGAGATCCGGTTATGTGGTTTCCCACGTGTTAGTTTCTTTTGAGGGAAATAGCATCCGTTTATCCAGAGGCCCGGATAAATCCAGAGACCTGTATCCAGAGACCCGGATTTGGCAACAAGCACATTCTACAGTCAGAAAAGTGACCAGACAGGTATTTGTATCTTTTCTAAGAACAACTTCACTGAGAGCTCTCATGTAAACATAGCTCCTGACAGTGTGGAATAGCAAAGATGATGGGAGACCAGCAGGCTGCTGATTAATAGGCTGTTGAGTAGTGGTGGATGCTTGGAAATGCTGCATATCTTCTCTAACGTAACTAGGTCTGCAGTGATCAGCACACCTCTCACACTTCATTGTTTGATCTCTAAAGTGTCAGCAGAGTAGACAGTCAACTACAAATTACAAGCATCGCTTGAGATGTGCTTGGGCACATTTTTCAGCATTATGGGAAAAAATGTAGCCGATGCATTCCAAATAAATACTTTTTGTTTATGGAGCTTGGAGCAAGGACAGTCGCACTATATACACACTGAGGTCATATGGCTCATGGAAAAGCTGAAGCCAGTGGTCTCAATATAAGCTAAAGTTGGCTAGAACAGAAATATGACATTTGATTACAGGAAAAAATATTATACAAATTGATATAGCATTGAACAGACTTATGACCTCCAGCTCAGATGATTCTGGAACAGTTTATCAGACAGAGAAAATTGTATAATCATAAGGCTGAAAGCAGTGAACCCTCTCATTGTCTATGCTGGCTGCCTTTTACCACATGGGAGATCTTCAGAGCAATTTTAGAATAAAGGCATTATATCACCGTCACTCAAGGAGATGAGAGCAGACATCTATTGCTCCTTTAAGCAGCTGTTGTTTTCCACATCCATCATAGGGCCTCTATAGCAGTTTAACTTGAAATTTAAATCTGAAAGCGGCCAGCTACTAACTTTACATATGGATGTCTGTTGTACAGGTTACCCAGACAAAGGATTCAAGGAAGAGATTTGGTAGTGGTTAGATATATTTTGAGCCAAAGTGTTTGCATAAGAAGAGTCTGTACCAGAGTTGTACACTGTTTGTAAATACCACAGTGCGAATGTTTATTAATATAGCACATTTCTTTGGATGAGATTAGAGAGAGAAAACTATTAACTGACTATTTTTAGTAAACTAATATCTGTGTAAGATTTCTAGGCTGAGCTTGTACAGAAGGGGATTGTTAGAACATTTTCCAGGAACTGGACCAGAAAAGGAATTAATAAAGCAGCGTGTCGTTGAGTAAGCTCTAGACTCAGCTTAGAAAATACCATTAGAACAGACTAATCTAATTTTATTCATAATGGAAAGCATAGAACTTGCAAGAAATAATTTTAAGTGAAAGACATCTTTGAGAAATATTGTATAGGGTATAGAATCCACCACTGCTGCTGGTTATTTGGTTGAATTATTGTCTTCACCATTTAAAAGCAATATACTCTATTTCAAGTATAAATCACTTTTCAACTTCCAGCACAGCTTTTTTCAGATTAAGTAGTCATTTTTACAAGATTATTTTTTCAGTAAGAAGGTATATTTAATTGCAATAAGCTCATCTTTTAACATGTTCAATGAGTATTTTGATCCCCCAATATAATGTAAGTGTTTATATCTCTTCATTAGTTCCGTAGCTTGGCTCTGCACCAGCTGCATTTTCCCTCCCTGAAGCACACTAAAGCCTATGGCAAGGTTCTTTGCCAATGGCTGTTAAAGAAACTAACCTGTCACAAGACAGAAGAAACTGTATTCTCAGAAACTGATATCTACTTTAAAATTAGATAGTGGAGTCAGAAAAAAGGGTCTATTTTTACATTGAAATGAGATACTGGAATGGTTGCTATTTAACACATTCCTATATGATGAAAAAGGGATGAATAGGAAAGTTTGCTGATTATGAAGAGTATTGAAACTGGGGATGGCTATAGAGCACTTCAACCATTCAATTAAGCATATCAACCGTATCAATTAAGCAGCAGATGAAATTAATTGTTGATAAATAAAAAGCCATGGACATGGGGGAAAACAAGCAAACAAACAAAATCATATATCTTGGTAAATTCTAAATATGCTATTATTGAAAGAGAATTATAAGCTTATCTGTAAATACCTACAAATGTTAACTTGATGTTAGGTGGTGAGCAGGAAAGTGAGAGTGTTAGGAAATACTGAAAAGGGCGTATTGAAATATCATCATACAGCTCCATACAGTTTTGGGAAAATGGCATTTAAATATACACTACAAGTCGGCTCACCTTGTTTCAGCAAAGGATACAGTAACCTAGAAAAACACAAAGAATAATGATCAGAGGTACAGAATACCTGCTGTATGCAGAGGAAATGAAATAACTAAGACTCTGCATCTTAGAAAAGAAATGACTGTGAATATTTATTATAGAGACCTATACAATACTGAATGACACAGGGGAAGTCTTGAGAGATTGATTATTCACAATTCAAAGGACATAAACATGAAATCAAATGACAAGGCAGACAGTTTATATCAAAAGAAAAGAAGAACTTTTATGTGTTATGCATAATTAAGTTGAGAAACTCATACCCACTAAATTTTTTAGATGCCACACGTTTTGATGGGTTCAAAATAGGATTAAATAAATGATAGAGAGTCAGGTAATCATCATACTGGTGAAACAACTGCCACTCTGGGAACTACTGGAAGCCTAGAGACAGAGGACTTATCACTCCATTGCAGGCTCATATAGTTCTGAACCTCTATGAATGTCTATTGTTAAAGGCCAGATAGTGGCTAAATGAATCTTTCATCTGAGTAGTACAGTCATCCCTATGATCTTTAGATGTATGATGCAAATTTAGAATTCTAGTGTGCCAGTCAATCTGTCAAATACAAAGTAATCTTTCCACTTGTATGAATAATCCTCTGTTTAAACACATCATAACCTTCTTGATTGCAACATGAAGCTAGAGCCCAAATTCCCATGATCTCCAGGATCATGTGCTTTCTATAAATTCAGTCTTTATCTTTAATTGTCAGTTGTATTCAAATTCCAGGTAAGCTGTTTCTTTAGTTTATCTACCATCAAATTCAGGTGCAGAGATCCATAATTATTCGTGACTGAATCAAGGCTGGAAATAATTTATTTGTGATCTGGCTCTGGTCTAGATTTACGTGGCATTTCAGCAGCCATGATCTAGGTTATGTAGTCTGTGGGTGGACCATGTGCTCCATGTGTTTGAAAGCCTAGTAATACTGTATGTTTGGTCTCTTATCTACTTGGTTTTTGAAGTTTAATCATTAATCATTTAGTAGCCTGCTCCGTTAAGTGTTCTTATTATCCAATTTGTCACCCTTCACTTTTACACTACCTGAAACCAAACTGTGGTGGTGTTTTTTTCATGGTATTTTGTTTTGTTTTGTTGTGGTGTCTTTATTTATTTATTTATTTTTAGTGTTAAAGTAACTACAACGAATACAGATAGCCCATATTTCAATATTATTTTTGTATTACACCAGAATAGGAATACAGAAAGCATCTTGTGTACAAGTATGCCTCTTGTCTTTGCTCTGCTTTCCTACTATTGATATCTTGCTCTTTTGGGCAGCTTTCCTGGAATGTGAATGGGAAAGACCTTATGTTTGTATACTGGCCTTGTGTATTTAAATTGTGTGTATTTCTTGAGTTCCTGCCTGCATTTCCCCACTAGTGCATTGAACCTTATGGGGAAAACTGTTTTGCTGTTTTCTGAGTTGTAACTATTCACACTTTTCAGGTATACACAATGGGTAGCAGTATATGGCTATACTTGACTTCTCTGGCTTCTTCTGTAGTCATATCAATATTTGTTACTGTTACGTACTGCAGTGCTAAATGTTTTTACTCCAAAATCATGATTCCTGTGCAGTGTTACATCTATTTATCTCAGCTTTATAATTCTATCTATTGAGTAAATGTAGGACAGATGTTCATATTTATTGTAAGAGAGCAAAGAGTTCTGACAGCGTTGTTAAGCTATCTTATCAGTTCTAAAAGGCATCGATAAAGATGCAGAAGGGCTAATTAAAATCAGTAATGTTAATGGCACTCTCTGCCACACCTTTGGAGGTTTCATGAAACTTTTTGTATGTGCTTTACCAAAATGCTGAGAAAAGAAAAAAAAAAATAAATGGAAAGGTGTGGGATAAAGACTTTATCTCCACCATTCTGCAGACAGTGAAATCAATGACTTCTCTCTGACTGACATGAGTGAAGATCCAACCTAATTTGAGAGCCTGCCTCAAAAATTCTTGAGACAGAAAAGCAATAAACTGCTTCTGACTCATACAGAGTGTTGCACTACCAAAAAAAGAAAAAGACCTTTGCATGGAACAACTGCAATTATTTCCTCTATAGTTAGACTTTTCTGAAAACAAACAGCAGTAGATTTGTTGTGTTGGGGAATGAATATTTGTAGTCAAACGCTTTAACAAAAAGAGAAAAAAAATGCTCTTTAATACTTAGAGTTTGAAAGAATCTCAAAGATTACATCTGATTGTGTTGCTATTTCTCATTTTAAAACTGCAGTATGTCCTAAGGACTCCACTGAAGTTGATGTTTCTGTTTTATGATGTGTCCAAGTGCTTAGAGGCATGATACCAACTATGTGAAGAGTTACCAAAAAAAGTAAAACATAGTCCTTTGTCCACAATATGCTTCACACTAATACTAGTGAGAATTGTTCTTATCTCTGAATGTAGGACTGCCTGTTTACCACTGACAGACCAGAATTCATAGTCTCAGACCTCCCAAATTGGAACTTAGGTTCCTATCTGGAGGACTTTAATGATTACATGTTGTCATAGAATCATAGAATCATCTGGGCCGGAAGGGGCCTTCAAAGGTCATCTAGTCCGACACACCCTTACCCCCCCCAACCCCCCAGTCAGCAGGGACACCCCCAACTAGACCAGGTTGCTCAGGGCCTTGTCGAGCCTCACCTTGAATGTCTCCAGGGAAGGGGCCTCAATCACCTCCCTTGGCAACCTGTTCCAGTGCTCTACTACCCTCAGAGTAAAGAACTTATTCCTAATGTCTAATTTAAATCTGCTCTTCTCGAGTTTAAAGCCATTACTCCTTGTCCTGTCATTGCCGGCCTTTGTAAACAGACTGTCTCCAGCCTTCCTGTAGGCCCCCTTCAGGTAATGGAAGGCCGCTATTAGGTCATAACTGAATTTGAGACTTTGAGCACTGTATTGTGTTTAAATAGATTAATAGTGCTTTTAAAAATAATTTCAGGAATACTGAAAAACCAAAGCAGAGAAAAGTTCAGTTTTTTTAGAGGCGAATCCTTCGCCTCTCCTATTATACCCATCATGGCAGTACGCCAAGGCACGGTAAGCTGGAGACACTGGCTTAGTGATTGAGGGTCAAAACTGCAGCAAGCTGACAGGCAGCCTCTGACGGATGCTGTCAGGGATGACAACACACAGTGGATTTTCAGCTTTGGCTGTAACAGTCAGTGGGGAGCTGGACCAGGCTGGCAGCGGCTCACGGCTGCCAGCTTGTCACTGCCAGGGGAAGCAAGATTTTGCCTAATCACATCAATGTGATGGACAGCCGTGATACTGCAGGGTTCCTTCCCTCAGTGTGTGCTGAGAAGAGCTAATGTGGAGATATGTTAAATTTATCTGACCTGCAAATAGACAATGAGGCTGAGGAGGGAAATCGGTGCTGAAGTAAAATGCATAGTCTGCTGTGTTGCATTGAAAATGTTTGAATATTCATTATGTGTGGCTAGTATTTTATGTTACTAATTGAGACCTTTGCGATTTTTACCTATTTTTCTCCTGTAAATTCTCTGTACTTAATATAGATGGAATATACCATATATTATGGAAAGAAAAGGCTTTCTAATACCCACCCTGGCCTTTTAACTACAGTAGGGAAGTCAATGAGTGGAAACACTTGAGGTTCTGACTGATTCTTAACTGTTTTCAGATGTCAAAGTAGTGGGTCATAAAATGTGGAGGAAGGAAGATACCATCCCAGTGCAAGGAACACAAGAAGATTATCAAGAATGGCTGCACCTCTCATGCTATTCTGATCCCAAGAGACTCATCAAACAGTAACCTACTGGTAAGTGATAGTATACACATACTTATGGTATCACAATCACAAACTACCATATTCCCCTTGCCTGATCTTAGAAATTGATCAAATAACACTAGCTGCTCAGAGCCTTCTGTCCTAACATCCAAGCAGGGGTCCTACAGACACTGTCTTTGAATGTCAGTGCCTTGACTCTCTTCTCCCAAGGAACAAGCAATAGAACAAGAGGTAATGGCCTCAGATTGCACCAGGGGAGGTTTAGATTGGCTATTAGGAAAAAATTCTTCACCAAAAAGGTTGTCAAGCATTGGAACAGGCTACTCAGGGAAGTGGTGGAGTTGCCATCTCTGGAGGTATTTAAAAGATGGGTAGATGTGGTGCTTAGGGACATGGTTTAATGGTGGACTTGATAGTGCTAGGCTAACAGTAGGACTTGATGATCTAAAAGGCCCTTTCCAACCTAAATGATTCTATGATTTCCTTGTACCTCTTCCCAGAAAGGACAGTGATGCTGTTGAAATTCCAAATGCAGAAAGAAACTGGATGTTAGTTTTATTACTGCCAGAAGTGATATTTTGTGAGATTCTTCATGTGGTCACAGAGGACGAGAAGTTCATTTCCATTTGGCTGTCTTCTGATATCCCAGCTCTGCAGTTCTATGCTGCATTATATTCTGGAAGCACTGTAGGGTTGTCTTGCCATATGGTTTTACATTCTAAGGATCTGGATAAGTAATCATTCACTAAAAGTTCATGTCTTACAAAGCATTGCCTGAAGTAATCCTTGATTCTAAGCATTAGATGATTCCCTTCAAAAGGAGTACATACACACACACTGAAAAATACAGATGTAGAGAACTCTAACAGAAAGACTAAGATGAGTGTGAACAGGGAATTGATGGGAATGTCTGGATGCAGAAGCAACCAAAGGGGCAAACAGTAGGAAAGAGGCTATCAGAATGGGTCTTGTTAACCTACCAAGGTTGGCACACCTTCAAGACCCCAGTTCATCTACCTGCAGTTTCATAAGGCACCTACCTTTGAAGACCAAAGGCAGTGATGACTCCTTATGACTCTATAAGTGGAGACAGCCCTCACTGTCAGCTCCAGAAGGTCCCAGAAGCACATGTCCAAAACCCAAACATCATCATCAATCTACAAAAAACTGCAGAGATGCGGCAAGGACTTGGCAGCTGCCATCCCTTGTCCTCCCTGTCATCACAATGGATCCTGGACCTAACATCTGTGGACGGGAGCACTGGGCTGCCTAGTCCACGTGAGCACCCCTGGACAGACTTCTTGGACATCACAGATGCTGGTGAGTAAGGGACTCTGAGAGCCTGAGTGAAACATGTTTCAGATTTTAATTTTAAGATCATTTTCCTCTCCCATAAAATCTTAGGTGGACATTTGCTATATTGCTGATACAGTGTTGCAACAGTATTTCCTGTCCAGACATACAAAACAATAATCTGGAAAGTGTCTTACATGTGTTTATTTTAAGTGTGAAGAATCTGTACCAGATCCCCAAAGATCTGATTTAAAGCTCTTCCTTGAAGCCATTAATTCAGATTTCCCTCTAAGATCGCCTCCTAGCAATTTATCGAATACTTTAAAGTTACATGGTTCAAAAACTTATGGTGGCACATGCACATATAGGTTTATTAAAATGTATATATTCAGTTAGTTCGCTCCAACTTCTGCCTTATTAGCAAAACCCAATTCCCCAAATGCTGAAACAATGACCTTTATATTATAAATTCAAGGATTCATGTAACAGATGGTGGAGACATAAAAAAAAAGAAAAAAAGAGAAAAAAAAAAAGACAACAAAAAAACCCCAGCTTGTCCAGTTGCAAGGACCAAAGTATGCATATTAAAATAATCTTGGAAAGCTGGCTGTGTTAGCTAAACCATATGGGCTTAGCTATGTTATACAGTATCCTTGAGTTGAAACTTATTAGCATCTTCTCTTCTGTGGTTGATGAATAATATGTAAAAAGCTATCTGATGGTGCCGATGAGATATTTCACGTTAGTGAGTGAGTATCAGGATGCATAGGGTTTGTGCTATTTGTAGGATTCGGGATTCATACCGGTTTTGAATAGAGATTGTGACATAAAGGGAAAAAAAGTGGTACCAATGTGACTGTAACTATGGTGCTTAATTGAAGGCAAAACCAGGGGCTATGAGAATGAAGAACCGCCCACTGTAGGAGATGACCAGGTTTGAGACCATTTAAGGAACCCAAAGGTACATAAGTCCATGGGACTTGGTGAAATCTATCCACAGGTCCTGAGAGAGCTGGCGGATGAAGTCGCTAAGCTGCTTTCCATTATATTTGAGAACTTGTGGCAGTCTGGTGAAGTTCCCACTGACTGGAAAAGGGGAAACATAACGTCCATTTTCAAAAAGGGAAAAAAGGAAGGGTCAGGGAACTACAGGCTGGTCAGTCTCACCTGTGTGCCCAGCAAGATCACAGAGCAGATCCTCCTGGAATCTCTGCTAAGTCAGATGGAAAATAAGGAGGTAACTGGTGACAGCCAAAATGGCTTTACCAAGGGCTAAACTAGAGAGACACAGATTTGATGATGGACCACTCAGTGGATAAGCAACTAGATAGATGGCCGTACTCAAAGGGTTGTGGTCAATGGCTCAACGTCCAAGTGGAAACCAGTGACAACTGGCATTCCTTAGGGGTCAGTATTGGGAGTGGCACTGTTTAACATCTTTGTTGGAGACATGGACAGTGGGATTGAGTGCACCCTCAGCAAGTTTGCCAACAATACCAGTTGTGTGGCGTGGTTGACATGCTGGAGGGAAGGGATGCCATCCAGAGGGACCTGGACAGGCTTGAGAGGTGGGCCCGTGTGAACCTCATGAAGTTCAATCAGGCCAAGTGCAAGGTCCTCTGTGTGGGTCAGGGCAATCCTAGGCACAAATATAGGTTGGGCAGAGAATGGATTCAGAAGCAGTCCTGATGAGAAGGACTTGGGGGTGTTGGTGGATGAGAAGCTCAACGTGAGCCAACAATGTGTGCTGACAGCCCAGAAAGGCAGCTGCATCTTGGGCTGTATCACAAGAATTGTTGCCAGCAGGTCGAGGGAGGTGATTCTAGCCCTCTACTCCACGCTGGTGAGACCCCACCTGGAGTACTGTGTCCAGCTCTGGAGTCCTCAGCACAGTAAGGACATAGACCTGTTGGAATGGGTCCAGTAGAGGGCCACGAGGATGATGAGAGGGCTGGAGCACCTCTCCTATGCAGACAGGCTGAGAGATCAGCCTGGAGAACAGAAGGCTCTGGGGAGACCTTATAGCAGCCTCCCAGTACCTGAAGGGGGCCTACAGGAGAGATGGGGAGGTACTCATTATCAGAGAGTGAAGCGATAGGATGAGAGGTAATGGTTTTAAACTGAAAGAGGGGAGATTGATATTAGACATTAAAATAGATATGAGAAGAGATTATTAGATTAGATATTAGAAGAAATTCTTCACTGTGATGGTGAGACACTGGAACAGGTTGCCCAGAGAAGTTGTGGATGTCCCCTCCCTGGAGGTGTTCAAGACTAGGCTGGATGGGGCTTCGAGTAAACTGATCTAGTGGGAGGTGTCCTTGTCCATGGCAGGGGGTTTGTATTCAGTGATCTTTAATGTCCCTTCCAACCCGAACCATTGTATGATTCTGTGTAAACAAAAAGTCTGTAGACTTGAAGAGACCTGAAGAAAGCTTCGTATGACAGAAAGCTCGTATGTTTTTCCAGCCCCATCAGTTGCTCCTGTTAAAAGGTCACGCATTTTTATTAAACTTTGGAAGGAATTAAAAGGGAAAAAAAGCCTTAACTGTCATTAATCCATGTGATTCTTTTTCCAAGACTTGTAGAAGGCTTCTGAACTGGTTTCAGAAAGGATTTCTACTTTATTTTGTCCTTAATCCTGAGTCCAAGGATTTAATTTTGGGTTCTCTTCATTGTCTTTTTTCAAAGATGAGATCTGTATCCCTGTCCCAATCTCCCCCACCCCCAATGCTCACTTCTCTCTTTTTCAGGCCATCTGAACACAAGTCAGCTCTAGATCATTTTTGTTCATATATTGCTGTGGTAAGCTAGTAATTTCTGTAGAAAAGAGATTGTTTTCCTTTTTGAGTACGGCAGTTTCTAGTCTGTAATATCCAGATGTTCAGACTGTGGAACTTGTGCACAGATTTCATGGTCGTGCCTGTAGCCAACACAATTCCCAGATGCTGAGACAGATTCTCGGAAGGAGGATTTATATGTATGTACTCGAGACATGCTAATATGTCGTTATTGCACAATAACAGAATCTAATGCATTGAAAGCCTTAAAAAGTTTAAATAATACTGACTTTTATGTTGCTTAAGCAATAATATATAAGACTCCAGACCAGTAGTTTTCTGGGTCCTATTTATCAAGAACTAGAGGATATATTATAGTTATTTTATATATAGATTTATTACACACACCAAATCTGTCTATAGGTTTCTGCTCCTAGGATTTGCACTGAGTACTTCATAAATGATCCCATGCAAATAAATGCAATCACTGGCAGAATTAAGATACTATACAAAAGAATTGAAACCTGGACTGAAATAAAATTGGTGATGGAGAACAGACAGGAGGAATGTGGTAGAAGAATTTCTTAAACTTTTTTCACCTTTTATTCCTCCCAGCTGGCCTTGTCTTCAGACGTATTTTTGTCCCATGTTTGTTTCCTGTTTTCTAAATCCTGGCTTGAGCGTGACAGAATAAGAGATGGAGATTTAAACTCAAAGCTGTTTGCTAGAAAGTACAGTACTTGTGGGCAGTGAACAACTTACCAACTGATAGCATAACTTTGGCTTTCTCCTGCTATAGTTTTCATGTGCGTTATAATTAAGTGGACTTACTGCGCATTCTGTACAGAGATAGCAGAATTTATCTGGCCTATTGCATTATATTAGTATGTGGCTGACAGTGTCTTCCTTGCACAAATAAAACATAAATGATGTCTTTAATTAGTTTTCTGCCATGCCATCCAACATTAAAAATAGTCATTCTCAGATGCATTTGTCACCTTGGCATTTTTCTGTGGAGGCAATGGTCAATAACCCTGCAAGTATCAGTTACATTCCAGAGATCATTTCTTACATTTTGAAAAAAAGGCGTAAATCAATTGTTCTTCAGAATGGTGGAAGGAAAAAGACTTGGTATTTGTCCAAGGGTAAAACTAAGATATTACATATTTGAGTTAGGACCTACTGGACTCTTGATTGATAGGAGCAAAGAAAGAGCAGACCTTCTCTGTCAGGTTCAAGGCTTCCCTTTTGACTGTTGTAAATGTATTTCCAATGAGAGCACAATTTTTTTTCTGTCTTGATAGACAGAAACACTCTCCCTGTGCTGCTCCTAGTTAGTACTTTGTTTGCATGGTCGTAATTTTGTATTATTGGTATATATGCCTTTCACTGGCATTTAGTTTATGCATCTTAATTCATTTTATACTTTAGAGATATTTCTTCTGCTGCTTTAAATGCTGCAAAACCTAAACCATTCAAGCAAAAATTTGCACTTGACTTGTCAGAGGAAATAACTGACATCTGTCATCCCTGCTCATTGTTTTGAGGCTTAGCAAGTTTTCTAATTGAAAAATTCAAATGTAATGAATGTTATTCAAGGCTGCCAGATGTAGCATCAACAGGTGTGATGGATCTTAGCATAGCAGTTGATATGCACAGCAACCTGTGGGAAGTGAATTGTTTAGTTTTATTCTGTCGCTGCTAAAGTATAAAAAATATGTACAAAATATGTTTTATGATTCGCAAATGTAAAATTCAGATTGCTTTAAATTTAGTGAGAGTACTTTTAAAAGAATTGACTATTAATTCTGGAAAAACACCTGAGTCTGTATACTTATCTCCCAACTTGTCTTTTCATGAGAAACAAGTATTTTCCATCAAGTTCTGGTATTTTCTGCTGCTGGTAGAATAACAGTCTCTCCAGCCCCAGGCATTGATGATCTCAATCATCACTGAGCCTTTTGAGTGCTCTTGAGGCGAGCCTTTTGCTATCCTCATGGTCTTTTTGCTGATACTTGGCCAAACCACGTCGTAGTGTTTGGATGCTAAGGCATTGGCTTTGAAAGATACTACACATTTAAACTGGAAATACTTTCTGCAGGCAGCTGGGCATTGGCAAAGGACAAAGCCCTGGGATGACAGGCTGCTGGTGCATCCCATGAAGTGTACCACAGCACAGGGTTGGGG
>JAHREE010125281.1:0-13894 GCA_033628505.1 Tringa tobata | reverse complement strand
AAACTTTACGCTTGGTGTCTAAGTGCTTTGCTGCATTCTCCACCTTGATTTTTGATGAGACAAGTTCTAAATTGGTGTCCCGCTGCAACCAAAATGCCCCTAGCAAATGCCACGAGTTGTGAGCCCTGAGAAAAGGGTAAGGACACTTGCTTGTTACATGACTCTGTGATTCAAACAAGCTGTGTAAGGTGGTAAATTGAAATCACTTCGTTTTTCGAGGGAATGGGTGATAATAGGTGTTGAAACTTCATTACAAGTACAATATTGGAAAACTGTGTTGTGCATGCCAGAATCTGAACATCTGTGTTCATGTGCCACAAACCTGCCTGAAAAAGACGTAAAATGAAGAGAAGGCTTACCAAAGATCAGTTTTCAAATGAAAGAGTTTGCAAATGAAAAGAATGAATGCGTATGGGTCAGATACATTATGGCTGGAAACACAAATGAGCTCTGCAGCATCTTTGGGAGAGCCTGCTGCTTTCAGCAATATTTCTGTGGTGTTGTGCATGGATGTGATTTTCTCTAGTCTGTACTTATCTGCTCTTGTACTTTTCCACTTGTTTTCTGCCCCTGCTTCTCTCCCATTTGAAACAGACTCGAATACTACAGAAATTCTCAGGAAAATTCTTTGACCTGTGGGATTTTTATTCCCCGTGGGTTTAGTGCCTTTTTTCGTAACTGCTCATTCCAGACTTGCCAAATACTAGAGCGTTACTCTACCTACTTCAGTGCCACAGCTCCTGCTTTTCACCTGTTCCTTCACAGTTCCTGAACCTGGCAGGGAGAAGCACAAAACCATGTAATGATTCTGTGTGGCTCTGGGTCACCTCCAAGAGATGTGCAGAAATCAGAGCACAGAGAGAGGGAGAGAACTCTCCCTGCTGAAGAAACTGAAAACTACAGTTTAGGGTGATTTTTCCATCAATTCTTCTAGACATAATTTGACCCAATGCCTTGAGGTTTTTTTCCGCATCAGTTGCTAGTCAGGAAACCCTTGTGTGTCTCCTTCTCCTTCAGTGAGGAGAGCTAGTCTTGAAGGACACTTAGCAACTCGCAGTGGCTGTGAATGGTCTGTGGTTTCTTCAGCACAAATAATGATGTGTGCCTCAGACACAGCCCTTTGGAGCTGCGTACAAGATACCAGCACTACAGCGGTTTCCTAGGAATGGATCTCTGCCAATTTTTAATTTTTATTCTATATCTAGCTCCCTCATTGGCTATGTTTTGGCACAGGTGTGTTGAACCTGTGGACTGATTATGATCTGGCTGGAGAGCTGCGGGGCAAAAAAGGACCTGGGGGTGTTGGTCGACAGCAGACTGAACATGAGCCAGCAGTGTGCCCAGGTGGCCAAGAAGGCCAACAGCATCCTGGCCTGTATCAGGAACAATGTGGTGAGTAGGACCCGAGAGGTGATCGTCCCCCTGTACTCGGCACTGGTAAGGCCCCACCTTGAGTACTGTGTCCAGTTTTGGGCCCCTTACCACAAAAAAGACATTGAGGTGTTGGAGCGGGTCCAGAGAAGAGCAACAAAGATGGTGAGGGGTCTGGAGCACAAGTCTTATGAGGAGAGACTGAGGGAGCTGGGGTTATTCAGCCTGGAGAAGAGGAGGCTGAGGGGAGACCTTATCGCTCTCTACAACTACCTGAAAGGAGGGTGTAGAGAGGTGGGGGTCGGTCTCTTCTCCCAAGTCACAGGCGACAGGACTAGAGGAAATGCCTCAAGTTGCGCCAGGGGAGGTTCAGCTGGATATTAGGAAAAAATTTTTCACTGAAAGGGTTACTAGGCATTGGAATGGGCTGCCCAGGGAGGTGGTTGAGGCACCATCCCTGGAGGTGTTCAAAAGACGGGTTGATGTGGTGCTGGGAGATATGGTTTAGTGATGGTGTTGCTTTTTGATTGTTGTGTGGGTGTTTATTTTTGTCAGAATGAGGTTGAGGGTTGGACAAGATGATCTTTAAGGTCCCTTCCAACCTAGAAGATTCTGTGATCTGTTATTTTTCCCCTCCACTAATGGCCTATAGTAAAATTGCTTCAGCCAGTGTTCACAGCTGTTACCAGCAGCAGTTCTGCGACCAGCAGAATGCCTCATCTGCACAGGAGCTGATTCCCCCAGTTCCTGACCGGTGGGGGACAGGTGTAAGTGGGTGCCTGACAGAATCGAGCTCAAGGCTAGTCTGCTGTTTGATTTCATAAAATACCGACTCCGATTTTTTAACAGGTAACCCAGCACAACCGCTAAGACCAGCAGTCCTCTTTACTAGGGGTGTGTTGGCATTTTATAACCTAGTGACTTCTGAGATGGGGTTTCGAGATGCCGCACAGTAAGTGAGCTGCCCTGAGTTTGCTCTGTACACCGATTACTCATCCTGGAGGGTAAGTGGCAGAAGTCTGAGGACCTTTATTTGGTGGTGGAGCTTCGACAGGGAAGTGGCTTGCTAAATAAGAACAGTCAATGAGAAGTGATCACCAGCAGGTTGAGTTTACTTTGATTTGTGCTTGATGTCTCCTGGGGCTCTGTAAGAATATTTCTTTTCTGATTTCTGAGATGATCCCTATGCCTACCTTGTTTGCTCAGCTTAAAAACATGAGTTGCATCCCAGTGATATCTTGGAAGCAAGGCCTAAGACTTAGTCTTGGCTTTGGTATTTCTAAAGTAAGGTGAAAAAAGGTGTTCACCCATAGGCCATAGCTGCACAGAGCTGTTCACTTGCAGAGCTGCTGCAGAAGGAGGTTCACCCCTCACATGAGGGGTTCACCCAGCCCAACACCCTAGCTTGGACAGTGGTTACAAGCAGAAGCCAAGGGCAGAGTTAGACCAGAGCAAACAGAGGGTACTACGCTGCCCCAGCCTCTGACCATTTGTAGCTCACACAATTTCCAGAGCTGGTGTAATTTCTCTATTTAGTAATCTATAATATATCTCTGTTCAAGTGCTTGCTCTGCCTCCTGTGGGCATAAGCTTCAAGCATTCACAAGCATTCCAGGCCTCTGGCAAGAAACTCCACGAGTCTGCTACACACTGGAGGAAAAACCACATTATTTTGTTTGTTTTGTGGTGCATTTCATAACCCCTAGTTTTTGTATGTGAAGAGTCAGAGTGTAATTAATATCTTCTCCACCGCTTCCATCAGAGAAGTGTGTGCTCTATTAAGCACACACATAACAGAATATTAAGCGCTTGATGAAGTCCAGTGGGAATAAACAAAACCTTAGCCCAAACCTAAACACAAGCTTATCTGCAAATGCTTTGCTGAGCGTGAGGGCTCCAACAGCATTGCTGCAGAGCTAAACTCATTTTGTTCTGTTTTAATGTGGAACTGCCTGCTCTGAGCCTTTGTTTAGGTGTAGACATTTAAAAGGTCACTTCTAAACCTCTGCTTTCCTTGAGACAAATTTTTGCCCACTGTCCCTGTTTGTTATCTGCTGCCTCAAAAACCTTCTGCTTTATTAAGGTATTAAATAAAGTGGGCCTGCCGTTCCCACATAGATTTCATTCTTTTAACTCTTGCTTTCCTCTGATTTCCATTTGTTCACTGCCCCTGGTCAGAGGCCACCAGCAGGAAGACACAAAGAGGGAAGTGAGCCACCTGCACTCATCTGGCCATCTCACAGAGGCCTGAAGATGCCAAAATCCTGCAGGCACCAAATTCCACTTCTGAGTGACTGAAAAACCAAGTGAAAGCAATCATTACATTAGCACTGCTGTGTGGCTCCTCTGGTGTTTGCACTACTGTAATTCAGGTGAATTATTTTATTTATAAAAATCCGGATGCACATATGCATAGATGAAAGACCTAGAAGTAATGGAGGATAACTTAAAGGAATGAGAGTCCTCATGTATGTGCCCAAGCCTATTTCTAATTAATGCCTCCTAAAGTCCTTGTCCCAGTGTGCATCCCTTTCTCTAGAGCTTTATTTCTGGTTATGATGTGACCTGCAGCTACAGAGCAGGCACAAGGAAGTTTCTTAATAAGCTTTTTTTTTTATTACCAGCTGAAAATTGAATCAAACCATGTAAGTTTTAGGGACCAGATGAGGCTTTATTGTTAGGTGTCCCAGCCCCCATGTGCCACTTGCATGTTGACTGAGGGGTCACCTGGGGATACCTCATAGAAAATCAGAGGGCAGAGGCAAACCTGACATCTCCCCCTAGGTTGGGAGAACTTTAGGTAAGCACCTCTGCCTGCCTGGGACACAGGGCATAGCATTGTCCCCGCAGGAGGCACCTCTCCTTTGCAATGAGGTTGCTGACTCACCCTTGTCTTTCAGGGTGGTGGGAAGGGTGTGACAGCTGTAACATTCATCGTGATTATCCACACCTTAAAACATTGGCCTAGAAAATGGGACCCTAAACCCAATTCACTCAGCCCAAAATGTTTCAAGACCCCATCTCCCAGGACGTGGCCCTAGAAGCTGATCTGTATAGTACGGGAAGGTACTTTATGTTAAAGAGACTTAACAGGCCAGAAACATCCTGGTGAGTGGGAAGGACGCCACAAGGCCCTTGTCAACCATGAGTATCCTGGTCTCCAGATCCCACCATCAACATCTCTGTTGTGTTTTCCCTCTCTATGGCCCAGTGAAACTTCAAATCCATTCTGCACACTGGCATAGCTCTGGCGTGATGGAGGGGGGCAGAGGGGAGTGGGTGACTTGATCCCACCATACTGCAGCCTAGCCTAGAGCTTACTGGTAAAGCAACTTGCAGATTTTATGCTCGTTTCCAAAGCAAGAATTATTATGAGTAGGCTATTATGCCAAAGATATCACAATAATATCTGGTATTTCAGAAGAAATGAGAAAAGTGGTAGCATATGCTCACATTAGAATTTAAGATACCCACAGCCAGTAAGTGACATTTGTGCTCTGAAGCTGAATTCTCTGGTGTCTATAGTGTTGTAAATCCCATGCTTGTTGGCTGATATGTACAAGGTGTGGAAGCATTCTGTGTTGGCACTGCTGGTGCCCCAGAACCTAAGGGGTTTTCAGATCTCAGCTCCTTCTGAGGCTTTCAGCTGTCGTGAGAGACAAAAAGAGCGTGTATGTGCAATCCCTGTTTTGTTCAACAGCTTGCAAACATTTGCTAGAATGAAAAAGGTGAAGAAAAGGTATATCATAGTGGAGGAGAAGGAAGGTTTGGTGCTGTCTCTCCAAATGGGAAATGAATCATAGAATGGTTTGGGTTGGAAGGGACCTTAAAGATCATCCAGTTCCAACCCCCCTGCCATGGGCAGGGACACCTCCCACGAGCAGGTTGCTCAAAGCCTCATCTAACCTGGCCTTGGACACCTCCAGGGATGGGGCATCCACAACTTCTCTGGGCAACCTGTGCCAGTGTTTCACCACCCTCACAGCAAAGAATTTCTTTCTGATATCCAATCTAAATCTCCCTTCTTTCAATTTAAAAATGTTTCCTTTCTTCCCCTTCTTAACCTATGTAAGATACTCAAATACTGCCAGAAAACTCTATTGTTCAGAACAGAGGAGGATTATAGGTTTATAATGTAAAGAATTAGGTTTTGCTGTTGTCTTTTTCTTCTTTTCCCCAAATGACCAAACCATTTAACTAAAAAATTAAGGGGCAAAACTACATCTTCAGTTGCAGAGCAGTCATAGGAAACACCAGTTTATTGGTGGTTTTCTCAAGATGATAACTTTGGGGGAAAGAAGGAAAAGGAAAGGGCACATGGCTTTGCAGCCACTCCCACACTCTTCATCTGCCACTCTCAAACAGCTTGTGCCGCAGTGGGAAAATTCTGAACCAGGCTGAAGTCCCTCAGGAAATATATTCATGAAAAACAGGACATACAAAATCATGACCTGAAAGTGGATGTCAAGGTGAGGGATGATTTTTCTCGGCTGCGGTGGGAGTTGGTTGCAATCTGGGAAAGCTCGGTTGCGCACAGACGGCCTGTGCCCTCCTGGTGGGAAGCTCCCGTGTGCCAGAGGAGCAGATTTGAGGGCAGAGAATGGCCCCTCAACGCAGAGCTATGGACGATCTTTAAATACCCTGGGACCAACCTGGTGATTGCCCACTGCAGTGGTGTTGTGGGCGCTGGCGGTCCAGACTCATCGCCTGGGGCATCTCTGCCCCTCGAGAAAAATACAGCAAAGTCAGTGTCAGGAGCCCCTTGCTCATCATGACATGCCCTTATATCAGATCGTAGGGATTAGCATTAGGAGAGTTCATAGAAATGCCAGCTGTTGCAGCCTGGCACAAAACCGGAGACGGACTAACACTTAAAAAACCCCACATGAGCCTTCTTATATGAGCAAGGTTGTGAGAGCTGTCATAAGATGTGTTTGGGATATCACGATGAAATGCTGGTCAGACTCCTACCAGAGGGTTCTGGAGGGCAGCAGAGAGTCCAGAGCTTCTGCCTGCCCGCCAAGCCAACCTGCTGCCCGTCTGGGCAGACAGGCGAAGAGAAACAGGAAAAAAAATTGCTATTTAATTTTATAAAAATGGGATAGCTGGAAGAAACAGCTTGAAAGGGAAATGAGTGACCTGGAAGGCAAGGCAAAGCACACCAGGAGAAGAAACTACACAAACACCCATGTGTGTGTGTGGTTTAGCAGCTCTGTCATAATGTTCTCAGCATCCACAGGAAAGTAGGGAAAAAACGGCTATAGCTTTACAGATCCGGGTTTTTATGAGATCCTAATAAAATGTCTGTCACTCACATATTCATTGAAGTCTGCTTCCCACATGTGGGAGAAAACACAAAATCCTGGGTTTTGGTGTTATTTTTTTAATTTTGTTCTATGTCTTGCTGACTGAAAAATATACATGATAGAGGGGAAATACAGAGATCCACAGAAGATCCTTTTTTCAATACTACCTTCCGCAATGATTGCATTTTGCTTTTGCCATGGGCAAAGAGCAGCCATTTGCCCTGCAAGTAGCCAAATTTCCTTAAATTCAGTGGCATTGTCTTTTGCTTCCCGCCAAGATATTCTTGAGGGAGTAATGCATTCTCGTGTTGTAATGTTTCACATTATAACATCTGTAAGTTACTGTGCAACGGAGGAAGGATGAACCTCCCCTACAGTTTACTGCATATCTCACATAATTTCTGTGATTATCAAGGGAGACCTTGATAAGAGAGCCCAGGGAGTTCTGATAACATTTTGCAGAGAAAACACTTCACTATGGAAAGGGCAAGTCCCTGAGAGACCCACCTAAAAGCACTTTTTTGTCTTGATCTCACTTGACAGAGCAGACTGTTCCAGGGCTACGTGTCCCCGGGGCACCACGTGGTGCGAAAGAAGGTTTCCTCCATCCTTGCTCATCCTCTCTCCCTGGAGATTTCAGGTCACTGACATCACCAACACAAGATTTATTTCCTTTATTCTTTTTACCTCTCTGCGTAAAAACTTGTACCTGTAGAAACCCTGATTCCTTTGTATGATTTTGAGCAATTTTTTCAGCACTCTGCCTACAGAGCAGCCAGTGCAATGAGCTCCTCTTGTTGCTGGGGTTGGGTGGTGTGTTAGTAAAGCAGGTGGGGATGTTGGGAATGCAAACACTGAGGATGTCTCAGGTGCTTATGGAAAAATCCAAGCAAGCCCCTTGTAATCCAAAATATTCTGTTTCAGTCGATATTTGCCACGCTTGAATTGGCCATTCCTAGGCATACTGCCCTTTATCTGTGTCATTTCGTAGTCAGTTCATAGAAGAATGTCAAGCTGGCTGACTAGAAATCTTTGCTGTAATATATACACAAAGGGCAGATCTGTAAACCCGACAGGGGAGCAGATATTCACACAATTCATTGCTTCTGGCTTGGCTAGAGCTGGCGAGGTAAAAAGTTGTTTACTGCTGGCATCAGGGAATTCATGCCCCACCACAGGTGGTTGCTTTGCTCAGGATCATAAAGATCAACACATGGAAACATAACAATAATATCCTGCTTTGTAGCTCAGGTTTAAAGTTTCATTGATCTCATAGGACTTAGCACTGTTTTGGATGTGCAACAGCTGGCCTTTAAGAAATAGGAATGCATGCATGTGAAATAGATAATGAAAAGTGAGAAGTAAAGGATAAAGCTAAAAGCAACACTTTGCCAAAAGTATCATGGACTTAAGTGTTGGTCTACACATCAGCACCTTCTTTCATTACTGACTAATGCATGGAACGGGAAGTTCCAGGACTGTCATAACAGCGTTCGTATTCTTTTCTTAAAGCCTCTTCCAAATTAACTTGATTTCATCTCTGTCTCCCCTTTCTTCTTCCTGTCTCAAGTGTTCCTTTGCTATGTATTTATTGAATTTTTAAGTTACTGCAGTTTCTATTGGTCTTTGAGAAAAAAAATGTGCAGCACCCACATATGGAGCAGCCTGACTTCATTTTTTCAGGATGTAAGTGACAGTTTTAAAGAGTTTTATTTGTGGGGCTGTTGAAGATTTTTTTTTTTTACCTTCGCGGGAATGTTCCTCTTTTCATGTTTTTAAAATGGAATTTTCATTTTCATTTCTATTGCTTGAGGAAAATGAAACTGAGCACCAGGGAAGGTGACTTTCCTCATTCAGATTAGATTGGTACAGTTTCTCATAAAAAAAAAAGCTAAAAAAGGATAAAAACGATGAAGTCCTTGACAGTGCACCCATATCAATCTTCCCAGATCTTAATTTTTGGGAGGACAAGGGGATTCTGAGCTAGTCTTTCATCAGACTGTCAAGACATTATTTTCCCTTATAAACTATAGGTTCTGTTTGCATTTCTGTGGCATCTTCAATCCCAAAGGACTGACAGCACTTCACCTTCTATCCATCTGGTCTGTCTTCACCCTCTATTGAAGTACAGCTGCCACAGTCTCAAGAGCACAAATTGGAAATGTGTTTAATTGTGTATAACAACACTGTCCCACAGTGAAGGACAGAAGCAAAGCAGAATCCAGCAGAAACAGCAGGGGACATTCAGATAGAAGCGTAGCTAAAAATGAATATTTAACTAACAATTTTCTGAAAATAAATCTCACTTCATCTCATCCCTTACCTCTTTTAAAATTATTTGTATTACAGATATCATGTGGAAGGTACTTAGTCTACCTGTCACACCCTATAGCTAGTATTTTGATCAAAACCCACTAATTTCTAGTTGCCTCTGAATTTGCTGAGGTAGGGTATGCTGAGTGTTGGAGGTGCTCATGTCCTTGCAGAAAATCAGTGGATACTGATGGAGCCCAGCTCACACACTCATCCCACCGAAGCATATCTCCCTAGATAGCCCAAGTCAAGAAGGTCAAATGAATGCTTGCTCCTGAAAATTTGGATCATAACAGCAATACCCTGCTAATGCATGATGGACACATGTCAGAAAATTGGTCAGGATCATAACGTCCTGTTCTAGCTAGTAAGATGTTTCAGGACCTGAGATAACCACGGACATTTGGGGGTGACAGCTGCTATAGACGATGGCACTTCCAATGGCATAACAGCAACAGTATTCTGGGGCTTTAATTCAGCAACTAGATGCTCAATGATATAATTTTGTGTAGCTTCTGCATTGCTGCCTGCAAGAAAACAGGGCAGCAAGCACAGCAGCCCAGAACATACCTTCAATGTGCTTGCTTGTCTTGGGCAGAGGCTGTTCTAGTGGTGAAAGGCAGAAAATGGAGCATCAGTGTGCTGACAAGCATGGGCAGGGCTTCCTGGCAAACAGCCCCAGGGTAAATGGCTTATTGCATGGAAATATTTCAGCCCCAATTAGCTGAAATTGTAGGGAAGAATGTTTAGCTAGTAAGAAAGAGTTCGAAGGACAGGAATTCTCCAAGTCTGTGAAATGCTGTCTGTTTAAGGCAGAAGAAAGTAGTAAGGTCATTCTTTTAGATAGCTTTTTGAGACTCCTGTTTTTACCAAGGTTACTCGGATTTAATAACACCCCACACCTCCATGCTGAGTCCACGTCTGTGGCAACGTGTGCTTTAGAGTCCTCTTTAGCATCGGCCATTTTTCTAATCATTCCTGAACATGATTTGTAGGTGACTCAGTCTACTGAGGAGATTTGGTTTTCACAGTAGCAATTCCCTTCCCTTCCTTCCAGTCATCTCAAAGGACTCATTTGGTGATGTTTATCACATACAATTATGTTGGAACCCCATTAATTAATTAATATTAGTTGCTAATGGTTATGCAATTAATTGCATTTGGAGGAATATAAAATAGAGTAAATAACTTCAAAGTGTTGAGTCCTATTTGGCAAGCTAATACAGCTCATCCTGCCCAATTACACTGGTAAGATTTTAAGCTAATTGAGCTCACACTGTGCCTCTCCATTACCTGACATTCAGCAGCACACAGAGAAGATTAAAGGGATTCAAGGGATGGTGTGCTTTAAAACCAGGAATAGTCGCTCCTGGTTCTCATTTAAGCATAAATACATATTAATTCACAACTGAGCAATACTTTATATGGAGGTTGCCATAGAGATGAGCATTTTGAGAAGTTTGCGGCTTTTTCTGGCATTTCAGGTTAAAAATAATGACCTAGGTTACTCAGGACCTCATTACACAGTGGCAGGTGCACATCCTGCGATCCGACCAGTTGCTCACCATGGCATCACAGGAGCAGAGGGCTCGCCATACTGGATTAAATCATTTGTTCATCTAACTTGACATTTTGCCTTCTGCACTGATATTCTTGAGGAAGGTGGAAGGCTCCCATAATGCCTATTACCTATCCAATTATGATATGTGGTGTAGAGGGAAGAAACATCCTTCCAGAGCCCTGCAGGCAATTAGCTCACACCCAGAAGCGTGATATTCAATTACCCTTATTATTTCAGCATGCCAAGCAGCAAGAGGTGGTTAATGATTGCATGAAATTATCCAGCCTTTTAAAAAAATCTCCTCAAAGTTACCAGAACCTTGCATCACATGCCAGCAAAACCCATATGAGGCCCACTAGCAGCAGTAAAACTGAGGGAAGGCGTGTGACAGATTATTCAGTTGCATGGCAAAATTTATCTTTTTGAGCCCCTTGTTCATATCCACAGAATCGGTCCAGAGGGACATTTCACAGGAAGATAATGTTCATCCAGAAGCAAATCTATTCCTCTCCCCTACTGAAGTTTCTGGCTCTTCATTTGCTGTACAGAACTGGCTATTTTTCAGAGAAGGTTTTGTGCTGCCAAACTCTCACCTTCTGTTGCAGCACTTTGGATTCAGAAGTTGCTGGTGGTCCTAGCCATGGTATGCTGAAATCTTCTGCCAGTCATCAGACTCCCTGGAAAACACCCCACAATAATGGATAGGATCTGATAAAATCCTTCAACTTTGTGAAGAAATGCTTTTGGAGGATAAATTATTTTTCATTGAATAAGAATGGGCAGCTGAACTAATTAACAGGTTAACTCTTTGGAGAAGAAAAACAAAGTTTCTTAGGCAGAACATTGAAAATTGAGTTATCTTTCAACAACTGTCTTTAGAAAACTTTGCAGTAGAATTTGCAGAATTTGCAGAACTTGAACAGTTCATAGAATCATAGAATGGTTTGAGTAGGAAGGGACCTTAAAGATCACTGAGTCACCTCTCACTAGACCAGGTTGCTCAAAGCCCCATCCAATCTGGCCTTGAACACCTCCAGGGATGGGGCATTCACAGCTTCTCTGGGCAAACCGTGGATGGCCCATTGGCCTAGAAAACTGGGGCTAAAGATGCCAAGCTCCATGTAAATTATATAGGAAGGCAGTATAAAACCATTCCCAATGATCAAATGATGGGGAAATGTATCAGGTCATACAAGAAAGGAGGTAGAAAATAGTAACTGCTGTGAGAAATTACACATTTGATACCTACTTAAACTAGACAAGAGATCTGGGCTGGTAACTTTATGTCCCTCAGTGAAAGTGTAAGGGAGATGATGATGAAACGAGTATGCGTTTTTGATGGTACCAAACAAGTGCTGAACTTTGTCAAACTAATGTTACAAATGGGCTGCAGGTGAAATTTCACAAGACCTTCAGTCTCTGAAGGACATATACTCTGATTAGGATTTATTGAGTCATCACTTATTTAGTAAGAGGCAGTTGAGTTCTTCCTGTTAAAAATTTAAGCAAAAAGCTTTATCTTTAAGGCTTAAAGAAATTAACTTCCTTTTAAGTGTAAAACTGTCTGCAAAAGCCAAAAGGGAGGGGGTGGCTGCCTCTTACAGCTGCAGACCGTCATCCAAGTATTTAGGGTGTCAGGATGTCTGTTAAAATTCAGTCTCATACTTTTCACCAGTACTGATTGGTACAAATGTATATACTGTAAATACTTATCTCTCCACTGATGGCCATAGCACTGCCTCAATAAATACCTAATTTTGGACTCATTTTGGCCTGTTTCACATTTACTAAGTAATCATTTAATTCTACAGTCTTTACAGAAAAACACTATTTGGCTAAATGGATTTTCAAAATGGACTAGGTAGGGAAAGTAAATTTTAGTGTCTGAAGTGGATGATGGCGTTTTGGGCACAGTCTTGGGATTCACAAAGAGGGTGTCATAATTTATATTCCCCAGTGATAGATCTTTTGCTCATGGCAGACAAAAGCCATCCACCTGCTTGTGGATCACAGCAAGCACACAGAGACAAAATATCACTTTGCAAAACTTATTTTATTATTGCAAAATTCTTTTTCCCTAATACCTCTGTTTCTTGTAGCAGGTGGTAGGAAAAAGTGAGAGTAATCAGGTAAAAATGCTTTCTTTACCACACAGGGATTAAAATTTCAAGGCGTGTTATCAATTCAAATATCCTTGAGTACCTACAACTGTATTTTATTGAATAGAATGAGTGTAAATTAGAAAAATGGGTGGGTTTCCTTCTCTCATTAATCAGAGGAATAAATTGCATTAAGATGTTGATGTTTTCCTAGAACAGAAAACAAATGATTCTGTAAAAGACATATCGGGAATAACACCGAGCTGCTGCAAGTCCTCTAGAAACTGCTGCCAGGAGCCGCAAACATCAGAGGTAAATGAATAATCACCATCAGAGCAGAACAGCCATTAGACATAATGATAGAAAACCTCCTTTCACACTCACAGACATCAGCCTTTCTGTGCAATTACGAGTTGGCAGAAGCAAACAATTGGCTTTAAAGCAAGATAAAGAGCTACGCAAAGAACTTGGCTTTTTGCTTCAAGTGAGTGGACTGTGAGTGAATTCAGCTGCTCTGCTTGGGAAAGGGAACAAATGAGAGCGTACACTTCTGCACCCTTCAAAGAAAATTCAATGTAAGAAGAAAATCAAACTATTTTAAACTCTTTCTTCTTAATAAATCAAGCAAGAACTACTCAAAATGTCTAACTATTCTGCAACTCTTTGCAATAGTGTGAAGCAGAGCTAGTAGGACCTCTCAAGAGAGCCTTTAGATTTATGTACTTCTTGAGAGGGGTGCAGAGAAATTGGGGCACGAGGGTGTATCACTAGTTGATGAATAGCAAGAGCAGAGTAAGGGGGAACACTATAAGCCTGTGTCTTTTTCCATGGCATCTATTTTGCTCTGGTGGAGTGCTATTGACTTCTTACGCATCGCTCACACCAGTGAGAGGAGAGTCATTTCATGTCCTGTGTGTCCCAAAATGTTTTAAACACTGTTTGGTTGAGTATTTCAATACAAGCTGGTTTTATTCTGTGAAGGGAGATGCCAAAGAAGGTGGGGGATGTTATCTGGGGGGCACGTAGTAAAAGATACTGACAGAAGAAGGGACAATTTAGAAAGAGGAAAACACAGAGGAAGTGAGCTGGAGGCAATGAGCAATTGATCTGCTCAGTGTTACCAAATAAAACCAAGATAACATGACTTAGCAGGGTGATTTCCCTGTGAATGCTTTTCTTTCTGTGTAGGATTGGGAGTTTGGAAGACAGAACTGTGGGATTTGGATGGTTCCCCCCCCCCCCCC
>JAHREE010125081.1:0-10461 GCA_033628505.1 Tringa tobata | reverse complement strand
GAGCGGGTCTGGGGGCAGAAACGATTCACGGAGCTCCGGCTCGCCCTCCCTGCGCTCTGAGAGTCGCCCGCCTCCCGGGAGCGGGGCGGGCCGGGGATGCGCAGCGGCGGGGGCTCCCTGGGCCCTTCGGCGCCCCGCACCGCGGTTACCCCCGCGGTACCGGAGCTGCCGGTGTGGGCCGGCTTTGCGTCCCCGGCGGGGGTCCCTGCTCTGCCCGGGGGGAGCGCAGATGGGCGCGGGGTCGGGTCCTGTGCCACCGCCGTGCCTCACGGGTCGTTTCTTGCGTGGGTGGCGAGGGTAGAAGCGCCCCGGAGGGACAGAGCCAAGGAGACCACCTCGGCGGGACCGGGCTGGGGAGCCAGCCCACCGAGTGTGGGGCTCTGCTCCGGAGAGAGACGAGGAGCTCCGGCGCTTCTTTTCCCTTCCAGCGCCCACTTGCATCGTCTGTCCCAGCCGGCTATAACGCTTGCGTGCGTGTTGAAAGGAGTCCTCTAGGAGCCACCTGGACTCCAGCGGAAGACTTTAGGATCCCAGGACAGATTTAGCTGAAGAGCTAAGGGACCTGCTTCAGCAGTTCACTTGGTGGGAAAATCAGATGTACTGCTCTTGGCTTGGTACCAAGTGTTTGCTTTAGTAAGGAGCAGCAGGTCACCACAATCAAAGAGTAGCGGCTCCATATGAGAGAGCCTTCTTAAGTTTACTTCGGTTTTATCACTTAAATGTACTTTGAATTTTAGTATTCAAGCTAAATGAAGCCGGATGCATAGTATTATTGCATGGAGTATGTCAATAATAGTGTTTTCGACACCCTTGTTTTACAGTTGCATGGACTTTTGAGGAATAGGTTTTCTTTCATTTTTATTCTGAGTCTTTTAACTGCAGCCAGATATTGAATAATCCAGTGAAAACCACCTAGAATGATAAAAGCTTGAGGAAGATAAAGGATGAAACTGTTGGAGTCTGATTTCTGATGATGCCGAGTAGGATTAATTAAAGTGAGGTTAATTTGCCTTGGAGACTCGATAATGTTTTCATTATTCATGATTAATGTATAGTTGGTAGATGAAAATATTCCATATAGTGGAAGGGTAAGTTAGCAGTGCAAAACTAGAAGTATTTTATGTTTAAGGTGAGATTTAAGAAAATTATGTAAGTTTAGGGATGTCAAAATTCAGCTTTAATTTTGTTGATCAGGTTAGCGCATGTGGAAAATGGAAATCTGTTACCAGGTTGAAGGGTGAGAGTAAGACTTATGGCTTTGATCATGCATTTCCCTCTTGCTTTAAGAGAAGTTACTTAAAGGAAAACTGCAACACATTTAAGCAATTAAGCTAACTTTATATGATTACTTTATCAAGTTACTGAGAATCTAGTGGAGCACCTTTTAAAGCTGGCTACTGTCTGGCAGTAAAATGCCATCTTGCTTCTGGGATGGATCCACTTCCCTCTTCCCTCTGAAAGTAGGGAGGATTGGGGAGCAGGGCTCTTTGGGAAGGTGTGATAGGCTGGGTCATGCTGGGCCTCACTGGGACATGGGGACTATCCTGCTCCTAAAAGAACATAGTATTTGTTCTCCTCTCATGTGCAGCAATAAGGGAGTCCTGCCTGGCCTGGCTTTCTTCTGCTCCCTTCAGGGTGCTAAACTCCCCCAGCCAGCTTGCTCAGTGTAGTCACTGCCGTTCCTGGCGCTGGGGAGGAGAGGCGCCTTCTGTCCTCTCCTACCCAAACAGCATGTTTGTGCTGTGGTTGCCAGAATTTGCTCCGAGGAGCTCAGGACTAAGCATTGCTGTTTCCCTTTAAGCAAGTGACTTTTAACATATACTGTAGCTCTTTAAGGAGCGTGTGACCCCTTATTATTGGTGACCCTGTAAACCATTGTGTAATCTGTTGACTGTAATGTACCATGCTAATTTATTCTTGGTTGGGAAGTCTTGCCAAGGACTTGATGGAATAGCATGATTTTATCCACTTTATTGTTTTCATTGTGTTTCATAAACATCTAAGACCCTCTGGGAAGAATCACTGGGGCGGCTGGGCCTCCTTTTTTTAATTGCTGGTTAAATAAATGTTGCCAGTTTAAAAAAAAATAAAGTGGTATGCAGATCTCAGAATGCCTGGAACTGCTAAGGACGCATGTTTAGGAAGCAGGACTATTTTTAGTGTAGGAGCGTTTAAAGAAATGATACTAGCCCCTTGTGAAGAGGTCACTGTGAAGTGAGCTGAAGAGCCTGCTTTTGACTGGAGAGCAAAACCAAGTTTCCCACAGTTGAGTAAAGCTAAAGAATCGGATTTGTACTCTTCCCACTTAACTGAAGAGGGAGAGGATGGACTTTTCGTTAGTTTACAGTAGTGGGAGTGAGGAAGCCCAAATTCTTATCATACAAAAAAATTTACAAAATTCTGGTCTTGGTTAGACATTTAGCTTTCTGATTCCCTCCAGTGAGTGTCTGCAATGGAGATGCAGGACTGAAAGGCCTTTAACACTTTCTGAGAAGGTCTGGGAACTGGCAGCTGAGAATCCCTTGGGATCTGTGTTTGTGGGAGGTCACAACTCTCTTGAATGGATCCCTGGCTGCCATCCTTATCTATAGCTAAAAGAACTGGGGTAGAACTTTTTTTTTTTTCCTAATAAAAAAAGAAAAATATCTGGATATTGAGAACTCAAGGTGATTTGGGATCCTAAATCAATTCTGACTATGGGACTGAGGTCGTTAAAGAACTTACTTTGTATCCAGAGGAGGCTTTCCTCAACTCATCTGAGAAAGATGGGGACAGACTTTTTAGCAGGGTCTGTTATGATAGGGCAGGGGGTTAATGGTTGTAGAGTAAGAGGGTAGATTCAGGCTAGATACAAGGAAGAGATATTTTACGATGAGGGTGGTGAAACAGTGGAACAGATTGTCCAGAGAGGTGGTAGATGCCTTATCTCTGCAAACTTTCAAGGTGTGGTTGGACGGGGCTCTGAGCAACCTGATCTAGTTGAAGATGTCCCTGCTCATTGCAGGGGGGCTGGACTAGATGCCCTATAAAGGTCCCTTCTAACCCAACCCAAACTGTTCTATGATTCTATGCTTCTGTGATCTGCTTGGGAAATAGAAATTCTTGCTTTTGATGCCTTAAGAGAATGTGGTTTAGGTCAAAGTTACCTCTGTGTGCTAGATCCATGAGGTTGTCTATGGGGTCTTGACTAATCTAGGTATGGTTAATGTAACCCAGTCTCTTGCAGGGCAGAGGACCAAAATCTGGACAGATCAGATTTTCAAAATGTACCAAATGATAGCTGGGTCAAGTCTAGTTTTGGTCCAAACTTCATTGATGTCTTGTTTAACATAAGCTCAGCTTAGATTGCGAATTACTTCTTTTTTTTTTTCTTTTTTTTTTTTCCCAATGCTGAATGCCATGTGTGTTAGTTTTGTCTCTGTGCTGTAAAGTGTGTGCAACTGTTGCTTTTCGGATTTTTTGGTCTGCAGTTGGGATTTAGTTGGCAGTGCAGATAGGCAAGTTTGGGGAACTGAATGCAAATATTTACATTCTCAGTTTGGCCTAGTCCTTGTGCTTGTAAACATTCATAGTCATATTGAACTTTGGTGAGGTTATAAGTGGCTTTGCCAAGCCTTGGAAAGTCACACCCTACAAGACCTGAAATTTCCCCTTTTGGGAAGAGTTTTTGGGTATATTTTTTGGGTATTCGTACATCAGCAGAGTTTAGTACTTGTCACTTTTAATCCAACTGTAAAATCTTTTCCTGTATCTTTCTTCTTTTTCATGTAGAAATGCTTTATGCTGGTGAGATGTGTCAAGTTAAATGTTGTGGAAGAGGAGTCCTGTGCATGTGTCAGGTGCTGTGCAGACTCTGAAAATCCTGGTTTGTGCTGCTCTAGAGCTCTGCCCTGGTAGAGAGGGGCCATGGTGAGCATCCTCCGGAGCTACCATTTACGTGGTCCTTTGGTCCTTGCTGTTTGGATGTGCAGAAATAAAGTTCGAGGGCTGATTGAACAATGGGGACAGTTCGATTTAGGTCCTCTCTTCATTCATATAGGCTTTGAAGAGCTGTCAGATTTCATTAGGAACTTTTTATTCACTAGGGACTGAGCCTGAAAGTTGTTTGTTTGTTTGTTTGTTTTTTTCTGCATTAGCAATTGAACTTTCTGAAGTCCACCTTACCATACATTGTAGAGATAGGGATCAGCTGGTATGTTAATACTTCATGGCCAAACCACCCTCCTGTTTTGGTATGCCTTTCTATTTGGGTCTGTTACTGGTAACCAGAGTTTGAAATTAGATAGGATAGTTTAGTTGCAGAGTGCTTGAGACTATAGTTTGCAATGAGTTATAGTAAGAGTTCCTACTTATCAGTTGAGGTCTGTAACTTTGTATTTTCAGCCAACCTAGTTTCGAAAGAAGACTGCGTTAGCTTAATCCATAGTGAACATATTTAGAGTAACCTAATTTCATTTTCTATCTGGAGTGGATACCTGGATAATTAGAACTGTTCAGGTAAATGAATACTATCGTTCAAAAGCCAGTGCTTTTGATATGTTCTGCTGTAAGCTTCTGACATTGGAGATGCATTTGTTAGGTTATGGAACATAGGAAAAGAGTAGGCATTCATTTCTAATGACACCTTTCACCATTCTTTGAAGATATGTTTGTTTGAGCTGTATCTGTCTGCTGAAAACCTGACAGCTACTGCAGTGTAGCTGAGCGTTCAGTGAATTTGTGCAAAGGGAGAAGTCCTTAAGGACACACTGAGAGCACAGTGAATTTTTGTCAGAAATACACCCCGTGTGTGTTCACACACACAGGAACAGGATGTTATTTCAGTTTAAGTATATCTGTCTCCTAATTTCTCTTTAAAATGAAGATGTAAAAATGCTTGATGTATGAACGTTTCGTGCTAGCACTGGTGCCAATACAGGAAACCAGGTCTTTGAGTTGAACCATTTAACGTTATTCCTTAACTCCCACGTTATTAAAAACACTCATTGTGTAAAGTTTTAATACTGTTATTCATTTCATCATTTTGATGGGGTCATCACACTGAATTAATGGTTTGCATTTTTTCCCCTTAAGAAAAGGATTATTTGTCTTCACGGGACATCCAGTCACAATTACAGGGGACGGATGCTACCGGCTAGCATTGTGGAAAGCGCCCTGCTTGGCCTGCTATTCCAAGTATTAGGACAGAGACCAAAGTACTTTAGGAGAAATGCCCCGGAAGACCTTGCAACCCTTCTTCAGCAAGGAGCAGATGTTCCAGGCGTGGACTCTGTTAACTGTTCTGAGAAGTCCTTCAAGTCAGGGGATGGATCTGTCTCCTGACATTTTTGCTTTCAACATTGTTAATTCTTTGAGGGAATGCAAACAGTTTTTGCAGGACATGGTGGAATGAATGAGGAGCTCTAATGATTTTGATCCTTTGTCCTGGTGGAATCTCTTATCGCTCAAGGTCACTGGAAAGGGAAATATATTCGGCCTGAAGTCATGTTACATTCTGTGTGGGTACAGTGTGCTAAAAAAATAAAAGGAGCATATTGACTCGCCATATGTGAAAATGCTTCTCACTTGTGCTAAAGGATTGTAATGATTGGAGTTTCCGTTTTGCCTCATCTCTTAATCCCAGCTACAGGCTCACAAAAACCTGTTAGCCAGTGTTGTTCAAACGAACTTCATTAACTGGGAATATTGTTTTGAAGGTATGGCAGGTCAGTAAAGTGCATAAGCTTACCAAATCTCCTACGTGATGGCAGGCTCTATGATTATTTTCACTGTTAAGATGCAAATTGTGCAGCAACTCTACACACAGCTTGTGTTTTACTGCCTGCTGTATCCCTGGTATATTGCTAACTTTAGTCTTTGGGCAGAGCATCCCCCATATCACTCAACCTGTGTAAGAAATGGCTGACTTGAAAGAGAGGCAAGATCAGAGTAGGTAAGGACAGGAAGGGACCAGAAAGGTCTAAAATAATCTGAACTTCCCTATAGGCCTTATGTAAATATTACCTAACTTAATCTCCAAAATCATTAAAATAGTGTTCAGTACTTGTTGATACAATTCATGCACCCTTAGGTTTGTATGCATATTTTTCTGTTCTGTTGTGTTTTATGCATGCATCCATCACCATTTCTCCTGTGAAAACAAGTAAATATCCCGAATTATTTAATTGTAATGCAAGGAAAGCCAAGGACGAGCACTAGGAGCTCGTGCTGTCTCCTCAGTAACTGTCTTGTCTGAAAATCCCATGTGACACTCATGAATACTCCAGAGCTTTAATGGCACAATCTGCATTATCTGTTTTTGGTATTAACAGACTTCAGGGTATCTTCTTAGTCTTCCTTCCTGCTTTCACAGGTGTTGCACTTCAGTTCTCCCTCCCCAGTGCCGGGGATTGATGTTGAGGGGTTTCCTGCTGATTGGCTCAGTGCTTTATTAGCCTCTGAACTGACACCATGAGCAGGACCTTCTGAGGCTCTTGCTGCCACAGTTGCAGAGCAGCCAGCAAAGGAATTGCTCTTTTTCTCTAGAGGTGCCCTCAGGCCTGGGAAGCAAAGGGATATATTGCTGGGTGGGACAGCTACCTTCTCATCCAGTGCCAAGGTGAGCTGAGGATAATCTTCATTGGTCTGCCCTGACTCTTCATGGGCTACCTAACTTGGACAAGGCAGGTAACTCCCTAGCAAAAAATAAATTCAAGAGAGGCAAGTGCCTTCAGACTTCTGCCATTTTACCTGCAAGCAGATGTTCATCTGTGCTTCAGGGAAGCTTGCCTGTTAGCTCTCAGTCATTCATTTATCTTTGGCTTTTCTTAGTGTTTCTTTTCTTCTTTCTCATTTTAACCCTTGAGCCTCCCCCTCAAAGCAGTCCAAACCCAGCAGCTGGGCTTCAATGAACTGTGTGTGTCATACCCTCTGGTTGTGCTGCTGCTGCAGTGAAGCTGTATATGGACGTGAGACCTAGATTTTGTGGATACCACTTTAACTGTGGCTTGGGGTTCATTAGGCCCCACAAAGGGGATAAAGGGTGACGGAAAGATTCTTCATTTGCCTGTGAGCATTGAGGCTTCTTGTCTGTCATAGACCTTCCTTCATAACAGCTGCTTGAGCTGCAAGAAGTCAGCAGGTGACATTCCTTTGCTTGGCCGTTTTTTTCTGATATTCAGATTTGTATTTAGTGGAACACTAAGAGAGATGTCAGATTGTGCTTTGCACCCTAAAACTAGTATCCAGATAAGGTTTGATTGAGGTTCTGCTTTAATTCTGGCTTTGTTTGCCATTGGATTCTCACCTCAAGACAGTTTTGTCTGAGTTGGAGAAACTAAAAAGTTGATGAATGTGCAACTGAGATGCAGATGAAACAGAGAGCCATGAAGTTTTCAATGGCAAGCGCATGCTTCAGAGAAAGAATAACAGAGGAGGGTAAAAAGTTATGAGAAAAATACATTGTTTGTTTATCCATCCTCCTCCATGAGATTGCACCTGGCAGGGAGTTGCTCCAGGATATATGGCTGAAGGGAAATGATTGTCTTTTCAGTTGGGTGGATCGTTGTATATGGTGATATTTCTGGCAATAGAAAAACTGAAGAGGTTAATACCTAGCATAAAAGCACAGCCTATAAGAAAGATGAGTGAATTTACTTTCTGCCCTGGATGAAACCAACTTTTCTTTTGAAGGTTAATGATTCGATCAATTATCATTATTTTTAGCAGATAGCATAATAATGCACAGAGAGTATGAGATGAATCAGACTGTAGTTTTTGGCATGCTAATGTTGACCCACAAACTACTGTGGACAGACTGATGAAATAGAAGAAACAATATGACCTATTCTTAAGTTCGGAGAGATAGTAGACCTTTTTGCCCCGTAGAAGTGTATCTGAGCTACTGGGCTGGAGGTATGTTCTGGAAGCAGAACAATCAAGTTCAGTGGCATATTCATATGAGAAATTAAAATATGTAATGAATTTTGAGGGACATGCATATTCACGAGCCCATGGATAATGGATAAAACAGCAGGAATCCAGTCCTGGATAGTTTAGGGCTTTGTCTTGGACCAAAACTTCCTTTTCCTTTTCCCATATGCTTTGCAGTAGAACAGATTGGCAACCACATCTGCTTGTCCAGCCCAGAAAAACATATAGTCAGAAGGTTAGCTGAGACCACGCAAAGAAGGGTGATTCGACCAGGTGAATTATCCCAGCATACAGGCAATGTCTACTCAACTCTTCCTTGCCTGGCACTTTATTTCTAGCTGTGACTTTCAAATTATTTCTGAATCCAGTTTCTCCCCCGCCCGCAGGTTAGGCAAAGAGTAAAAGGCGAGTACATGTCAGCTGTTTTGAAAGAAAGTTTTTTGAGAGGCTGAGCATGACCCTAAATGTTGGGTAGTCAGTGAGAGACTTTTTGATCCAAGACTCGTTGATGTAAATGAGATACATATTTAATTTTTTTAAATACAGATCAAAAGGACTTACTTCCATAACTTCTAAAAACTAGATGCAGGAATCCTACACTTGGGGCTAATGGAAACATGTAATTTTCATCTCTAGGCTTTATCATGTGGATTTTAAAAATCTGAAGGATGAGGGCTTCTGAAGTAAATTAGGATTAGTGGTTTCTGGAGTAGAGCAAATGACAATAAAAAATGAGAGTTGAATTCAGACAATGGCAGAAAGATGATGAGATTGCAGCAATGTAACATCTTTCATTTGTAAATGTAAAAGCAGTTAAACTCTGAATGAATGAAAGACTGCATATAACTTTCATAGGTGAGAGAACCATCCATACAGATAAGAAGGTTCAGGAAGGTAATCCTGGGAACAGATAAAACTTTTTTCTCTCAATTTTCAGTTTAAGTCTCAGGAAAATCAGAAATATACTGTGGGACAAAACATTTTCTTTCATCTTGAACCGTAAATAAATACCCAGAGTAGTGCTTTTGAGATGACAATATTGTTGCTGCCGTTCTGTGCTTCAAAAGGCTTTTTTTTTTTTTTTCCAACTAGAAGGTGATTTCAAGTGCAGTTACTTAATTTCAACATTTGTACAATTAGGTGGTGAGACTAGCAGGAAAGTTTAGATTTTTAGTACCATGTTTCTTAACTACTTATTCTTAAATATTATTAATGGACAAATGTATATAGAGATATATGATGTTAATCCATTTTTTTTCTTGAAAAGCAGTTTTTCTTTTGTATTTACTTATTTTTGATTTTTTTGAGACTTAATAATAACCATTATTTCTGGTTACAACGTGGCAGTTATTTTGTATCTGCTATTCCTCCATACCATCCCTCCCTCCATTATAAACTTATGCCAAGAGGCAAGAATACACTTTCGTACATCAATGTGATCAATGTACAGCCCAGGTTAACATCTTACTTACCATACTTACCATAACTATTCAAAAGACAGTCATTTATCCATATCACTTCAAAAATATTCCAAGCAGCATTTTCCATATGCTGATTAAATTAGCTGTAAAACCCTTTTTATTGATGTAATCAAAAGTTAGCACAGCAGATGTTTCAGTCACCCCTAAACTTCATTTCGACCAGGGAGTAGAGGAGACAAAGACCCTTTCTGCCTTCACAATTTCCTATCTTTATTTATGAGTTCTCGGCTCTCTACAAAGCCTTAACCAGGCTAGATTCAAATAGAATGAAAAATGCTCTGGCTTTTTGTACAACCCTGCTGAGATTTTCTAAGTCACTTGTGAGAGTTATATGCGCCTTTTCCATTAAAGTCAGTTTGAACCAGATACAAAAATCCTCAGTGTGGCTTTGGCCTAATTGTTTAACAATAAAACATCCACATGCTCTTTGAGGGAACTCAGGATCTTCACATTAGGAATGTGATTAAGTATTGCAAGCAAAAGTCAACAATTTATTGTTTCAATGTTTTCCTTGTATTAAAGATGCTTATACATGTCTGTATATGTCTCTGCTGAAACAGGAAAATATCTGTTTCTTAAAACAATTTTACCCAAAAATATATGCTTTACTTTTGTTTTCAAACTCAGAAGAAACCAGCTTTGCTCTGTAATGTCAGTAATTTTGTACTTTTATCTCTTTGATTTTTATCCACTCTGGGCATAATCACCCGTAAAGAAGAGTGTGTTCATCTTTCTCCAAAAGAGAATAGTTTCTTTTTCAGAAACATCTACTATTAAGTACAATGTCTGTAGAAAGATGGAAATCCTGGTAAAGCGATACTAGTTTGCAAATCTCTTGTCCTGTTCCCTGCTCTGTTGTTCACTCATTCAGAGATCTTGTAAGTTGCTCCATTACCTGCAACCCCAGTTTCTCTGTGCATCTGTAAAGGGATAACAGATAGCTCTCCTCGTATTCCTGAGATCTACACATTAAAGAAGCAAAAGGTACTAAATCTTTGTATTAAGCTATTTGTTATGACATCTACCTTTGCAGCTTGTTGCATTTCTTTCCTAACCTAGAAAAGATGTG
>JAHREE010124780.1:0-13098 GCA_033628505.1 Tringa tobata | reverse complement strand
CTGCCACACTGCAAAAAAACAGTGCATTTGTCACTTTTAGAAACAAAGAAATTGAAACATCAGACCTTGTACAACGGGGTCACATTGGCACCTACAAAAACCAGCAGTGGGGTCAAAACTGGTTGCAAACACAAACCAGTTCTCTGCATGAGGATTAACCATATTAAAAAAATGTTAAAAACATATTCTCAAGGAACTTCTACTGAAATCGAAAGATGTTTTTTTATATTCAAAGATCTTTATAGAAAAGGACCTTCCAGAGGAAATTCCTCTGCCTGTTTTCCTCAAGCCGTATCCTCTGGTCCATGTTGATTCAAGCCCTATTGCTTCTTCGTTCCGACCTCCAGCACTTTTGGCCAAGTCTCTCCTCATCCCCACTCCCCAAGGCTTTCCATCTCCCCTGGCTCCGTCACTTCCAGGCTTGGCTGGCAGTGCCACACGATCCTCTTGACTCCCCCTCCTTCGTTCCCCAACACACCAACATATTAACCCCCCCCTCTCACCCCAGGTCCATCTCCCCTGGTCCCAGTGTATGGCATTTTGGGGTCAGGACCACACCAGACCCGTGTGTCCACTTCTGGCTCTCATGTGCTGGGTGTACAAGGCATTGTTTTCATCCCCCACCTCAGTCTCACCCTCCCCATCCACACCATACAGCTCTCAAGACGGTATGTGAGAACTCTGATTTCTTTAAAAGGTTACAGTTTGGTTAGATCTGAGATTTTCACAGTGCTGACAAAGGCAAAGCCATGACTCATAAACAGCTTTTCTTCCCCAGAGCCTATCACCAGCACTTCCCGCACTGCCATCTAACTCCTGGCCTCTGCTTTGAAGGGAGGGACACAGAGTTATTTCCAAAAAAAGTTATTTTTTTAAAGAAATAATTTTTTTCACGCGTTCTTACAGATAGCTAAATAGTTTTGGCAGAAATAAAAAAAATATGCTAGAGGCAAATGCCTAACCCCAAAGACTAATGGTTTACAAAGTTATAAAACGCTCCAATCAGGATCCTATACAGGTTGGGTGGAGAGAGAATGGCTGGAGAGGAGCCCCGAGGAGAAGGACTTGGGGTTGTTGGTGGATGAGAACCTGAGCCAGCTCCACATGAGCCAGCAATTGCATCCTGGGCTGCATCAAAAGAACCAGGGCCAGCAGAGCAAAGGGGGAGATTCTGCCCCTGTACTCTGCTCTCATGAGACCCCACCTGCAGCACTGTGTCCAGCTCTGGGTCCACCAACATAAGAAGGACATGGATCTGTTGGAACAGGGCCAGCGGACAGCCATGAAGATGCCCAGAGGGCTGAAGCACCTCTGCTATGAAGACAGGCTGAGAGAGTTGCGGTTGTTCAGCCTGGAGAAGAGAAGGCTTTGGGGAGACCTTAGAGCCCCTTCCAGTCCCTCAAGGAGCTCCAGGAGAGATGGGGACTCTTGATCAGGGAGGGGAGCCATAGGACCAAGGGGTAATGGCTTTACACTGAAAGAGGGGAGAGTTAGATGAGATCTCAGGAAGAAATTCTTTGCTGTGAAGGTGGTGAGACCCTGGAAGAGGTTGCCCAAAGAAGCTGTGGCTGCCCCATCCCTGGAGGGGTTCAAGGCCAGGCTGGATGGGGCTTGGAGCAACCTGGTCTGGTGGGAGGTGTCCCTGCCCAGGGCAGGGGGCTTGGAACTGGATGGGCTTGAAGGTCCCTTCCAATCTAAACCATTCTACGATTCTATACTGGGAAGGTATCAGGCAGCCTTCCTTACTGCAATCCCTGGTGCTCCCCTTTTGTGCCTTAACAGTCAAAAGTCCTTCATCTCCCTGAAACTAGAACTGTGCAAGTATTAACACCTGAGACGAGCGGTCAAACTGTAGGGCAAGGGCTACGGGTGGACAGTGCCTTTGTCTTCACCCCCAATTTGGTCACACACCTACAAGCACCGTTCCAACAGCATGGGCAGACACCAGCCCACAGTCCAGCCAGGGCTTCTTCAGATACCACCATTTTCATCCCAGAGGTACCAATGCTCGCCTGAAAAGCTATGGCTGCTCACAAAATACTTCTAGGCCACCAAAACCCGAAGGAAAATGGGTTAGCTTCATTCCCGATGAAGGTCACACACAGCTAACAGAGATAATTTAAGCAAACCCATTTTACTTCACATTTGCACTCAATTAGAAGCAGCCGTGTCTCGGTTACAAAGAGGAAGGGTAACTTCGTACCGTATTATTGCTCGTGATCATCTTCCCCTGCCTGGAAGGGAAATAACCTTCTTGCATGAAACTCCGGGAAACTTTTTCTTTCCTTTTCTCTATTTAGCAACTCTCTATCTCAGCATGAAAAACAAATGTAGCACACTGTCAAGTTATATGCAAAAAGAGGAAAACCTCTCATAACAGACAACACATTCTCTTGGAGCAAAATCCAATTTACAAATTTTTTTACTGAGCTCTTAATAGCAACCAAGACAACAATTTCTCAATGGCTCTTGCTAACGCTTCTGTACAAACACGGTCCAGAAGAGCAGACCAAGAAAAGAGAAAACCAGTGTCGCACACTCTTGGATGGATGGAAATTATAGCAGGGATTAAATGCAGTATGACATTTATTTTTCAATAAGAAATAATTATTTCCAAGGAATGACTAACATTTCCCATGAGATCGTATTTAATCTGGAGACATCTGATGTACCTCATTTTCGAAAAGCACTTATTAGCTACAGCAAAAAAAAGTATGTGACCCACATGCACACTCCTAGAACATCCATGTTTGTTCTTATCAAAATAAACTGAGAAGCTTCAACCTCAGTGTGTAAAACGTAATGAAACACTAAAAGCATAGTTCCATTTTCAAAAATGACAAAGAATTTTATGATATCTTTAATTCAGCTGAAGTAATGAAACTGGCTATCAAGCATCTGTAAAGCTAGATTATTTTTTTTTTTAAGGCCAGAATGCTTTATCTGATCAGTAGTTACAGTTAAGATGAAAAATATAATGAAGTTGAATGAAACTTCAGTACTTCAATGTACAATCATGGAAACCATACAAAACTTCTTCCTTAAAAAAGGAGAGCAGAATTTCATGCACTATTTCATTTGGCAGAGCAGAACATATTTGCTGTCAGCAAAGGACTTTTTTCAATGAAGAAAAAAGGAAAAGAAAGTATTTCCATTCATACAGCATCGCCCAGCTGATGAGAACTATCGGGCACTGGTAGTTGTCTTTCAACTGTAAGCAACTGTCACAGATTTAGTTCCTATAGGTGACTATACAGTGTTCCTAAACACTCATCTGAAATCCAGCAAACCTCCAAAACCACTATCTGTTTAACAGAAACTAACCTAATTATTTTATCACTGGAATCAGTATTTACAGGCTAAAACACTACATGAAGTGGGAAAGCTTTAATGTAAAACAAATCATAAAACACTGATAACGGAAATGCTTGAAAAGGCTCTAGGACAGCACAGATTTATAGAAGATTTGTGAATATATAAACACTTGGTTATACACACCAAGAAAAAGGTGAGGCTTAGTGCAGTGAACTAATCATCCCAAAAGACTAATCTTCCTTAGGACAAGTGTATTCTTAAAAGTAGTTAAACCAGCTGGGCCAAAGTGTATTGAACATCTTACCCAACAGCGAAGATTCACCCAAGACCATTAATTCATTGTAAGGTAAGATTTCTCTTTGGAATTCCACTTCTCCCTGGAAGTAGTTTCCAGCAGTTTTGAAGAACAAGCTATTCCCTGAAAACCTTCAGCAGCTTTTTGTTACTGATACAATTACCACAAAAGCAAATAGCATTATTTGCTACGATCAATGTATTGGCAATATTGATGAGGAATTCTCCTCTACATGATAAAATTAATTCTGTTATCAAGTTTTTTTAGGGAAGCTTTTTTTTAATGATCATAAGGAACATAATTTCCTATAATCAAAAATCCCCAAATCATGTTTCCCTTTTTAATTCCAAGAAATATCTCAAAAAATTGTACTATCCTACATAACTGCTGCTACACCAGCATCAACACAAAAATTACTTCATGCATTCATCAACATCTATAGTGTAATTTACTCTTTTATTTCAATCTGTTCAAATAACATGACACAAAGGCTCAGGAGCCAACATTATGGTTCTTATGCAAATAAACAGACTCCCACATGAAGGTTACTGCTCCACAATACACTACACACAGCTGCTCACAGCTTGCCCTAATGCTGAAAAGCAGATGAAAATAGAATAGCAACCTTATACCTGGATTCCAGTGATTTTACTAACTTAGGGCACATTAAAAAAAAAATTTAAAAAATCTTCAGTTACCAATACTGTCAACAGCACCTAAAACTTCCCATTGATGTGGCACTGCATGGTCAAAGTATCAATGGGCCAAGGCCAATGGGATGAGGTTCAACAAGGCCAAGTGCCGGGTCCTGCCCTTGGGTCACACCAACCCCCTGCAGTGCTCCAGGCTTGGGGCAGAGTGGCTGGAGCTGCCCCATGGAAAAGGACCTGGGGGTGTTGGTCGACTGTTGGCTGAACATGAGCCAGCAGTGTGCCCAGGTGGGCAAGAAGGCCAACAGCATCCTGGCCTGGGTCAGGAACAGCATGGTGAGTAGGACTCGGGAGGTGACCGTCCCCCTGTACTGGGCACTGGTGAGGCCCCACCTCGAGTGCTATGTCCAGTTTTGGGCCCCTCACCACAAAAAAGACATTAAGGGGCTAGAGTGGGTCCAGAGAAGGGCAACTCCCTGAAAGGAGGGTGTAGCCAGGGGGGGTCGGTCTCTTCTCCCAAGGAACAGGCCATGGGACAAGAGGAAACGGCCTCAAGTTGTATCAGGGGAGGTTCAGATTGGAGATTGGGAACAATTCTGACACAGAAAGGGTTATTGCACATTGGAATGGGCTGCCCAGGGCAGTGGTGGAGTCACCACCTGGAGGGATTTAAAAGACGGGTTGACAGGGGGCTTAGAGATATGGTTTAGTGATGATTTTTTATCAGAGTTGGGTTGATGCTTGGACTCCATGATCTTAAAGATCCCTTTCAACCCAGACAATTCTATGATTCCGTGGTCATAGCATTATGGATATCACCTCCAGTCCCCCATTGACTTTCTTAGGATCCACTCCACAGAAATTCCAGTACTTCCAGCACTGGTTTCACTGACTGGAGGTTTTAGTTGGTCATTTCGTAAGCGCTTACTTTAGATTAGTATTTAAGATCACCTCACTTCATGTACTATACAAAGGGGACTTGTTTCTCTTAGTCTAGGAATGACAGTACCAAAAATAGAATGACAGAATCTTAGAATTGCCTGGCTTAGAAGGGACCTTTCAGAGCATCGAGTCCAACCACCAACCTAACTCTGATAAAAGCCATCACTAAACCATATCTCTAAGCACTATAGCTATGGAGCAAACAGTAAAGGTTATATAGTAGTCTATTGTGCATATCAACTAAAATAAACCTACTTACAGTCTGTTTTCAAAACGATGCACTTGACTCTCAGAGAGTTATAAAAGCAAAACTGGGTAAGAGCACAGGTATAAGGGTATCTTGTGTAGAAAGCCAACAGCAGGTGCTTAGATTAAATGCAAATACACCTGCAGTATCCTCTGGCCTCTAAACTGCCTTTTGGATCCTGTTTCAGAGTGAAGATCTGAGATTTGAGCAACCTGGTCTAGTGGGAGGTGTCCCTGCCAGGGGCAGGGGGGTTGGAACTCAATGAGCTTGAAGTTCCTTTCCAAGTCTAACTATTCTGCAATTCCATGATTCTATGCAGATGGCTTCTGGCACACGTTTGGCAGTACTGGACCAAAGCAAACCCTTTAAAATCACCCCCCTCTTATTATCATGGCTTAGAAGAAGAATAGGCCAAGACCATTTATATTTGTGTGCAAAACCTCCTTTTTCCTACCAGGGTTTATGACTATTTTTAAATTATGCTTTAGTCTTCTCCCAGTTAACTTTCAGAAATTCAAAACTACATGACAAAATTCTTACATTTCCAAACACAGAAGGAAGTTCTCCATAGAGCAGAGAATAAAAAAAGGAGAATAAAGAAATTTTATTGCTCCTAAATGAACAAAAATGCATGTCATGCATGGGTTCCTTAATGAAACAATGATCATTAAACTCTTTTATACTGTTTGTGCCTAATTGGTGAGATTCTTTGAATAAAATGTCCTTTTTTACATATCTTGCTATTCCAGTAGTGTGCTTAGTTCCAGAAATTGTAGGTTTTGAGCCTGAAACCCACAATGAGAAGGAGCACAGAATTTCTAACAGATTCTTGGTGAGCAAATGTGGGTTTGGTGCCTCAAAGCCTGACAGCTCTGATCAAATATGCCGATTTCCCCTCTACCCCCTAGGCTACATTTGTAAAATTGAATCGTCTCCTTTTCTAGATCTCTTATTTGAACCCACAAATCCTTCCTCTCATGAACTACCTCATCTTGTGCTCCTGTCCCTTGCCTTGCATTCATCCTCTCCCTTAGTAAACTCATTCAACTCACTAATCCAGCATAAAACTGTTCACTTTTTTTTGGTAGAATCACTTCATCAAGGGCTGAGAGAAGTTTTATAGCCAGCAAGATGGGGGAACAACAGGACAACTTGGCCTAGACTGTGGAGAAGACGACGGGGAAAAGGAAATGGACTTTCATTTCCAGAAGTCATCAGTTTTTTACCCCTACCAGATTAGCTCAATTTATCCTACCACACCAACCTTCTCAATCACCTAGAATCACAGCGGAGATTGAGATGAGATCTCAGGAAGAAATTCCTTCCTGTGAGGGTGGTGAGACACTGGCCCAGGTTGCCCAGAGAAGCTGTGGCTGCCCCATCCCTGGAGGGGTTCAAGGCCAGGCTGGATGGGGCTTGGAGCAACCTGGTCTGGTGGGAGGTGTCCCTGTCCAGGGCAGGGGGGTTGGAATTGGATGATCTTTAAGGTCCTTTCCAACCCAAACCATTCTATAGTTCTATGATTCTACCACTATATATTAATCCCATGAATTTCTGAGTCAGAAAGAACATACAGCATTTAAATACAAGTTTAAAATGAGAGAATTCTATTCAATTTACTAAATAATCAGGTAGCATATACTATGCATATGTATTTATACAGACATACACACTTATATATATAAAACTATAAAACATATATAACCTACACAGTTCCTAATGCTGGCTAAAAAAACCTGCCCCAAAAATGCTACTAAATCAAAGCAGCTCCAATTTTATGACTAAATTTGACGATTCATTTTCTTCTTTGGTTCCAGGATCCTTCAGCAGACACCCCCAAAAATGAGGAAACTGCTTTTGCTCCTGCTGAACACAAATGGAATAAGTTGCACCTCTCACAAGAGAGAAAATATTTTAACTGTTTCAAATGTTCCTGAAGTGGAAGTCAAAGCAAATGGAAAAGCCGCCGTATCTACAGCTTGGTGCAACTGCAGTCCACAGCCTTCACCAAGTTAAAGTTATGTTCCTGTGCAAGGCAGAGTGCAAAGAAATTCTGACTGCAGGTATCTTAAAAGGGGTAAGGAGAGCTTCACGCTTTGATACAACTCTTGGTCACGCTCATTGCACCTCTTCAGAGTGCCCCGAACAGAACACCCCCATGGCCACCTTTCCATCCTCCTCTATTCCACAGGCTATTGACCCACCTCATGAGCACTACCCCTCCCTTCAGCCGCTCTTTGGGAACCTAAGGACCTTTTATACTTTTGCTACCTGACTGGTTTCTAACCAGGCAGGCCAGTTTTACTGCCGCCTTAATGACTGCAAATGAGAGGACTGAATTTTCCAGTTTTCCGAGTAGCCGCTCCACCAGGGGACGTGTGGAAACGCCTGGCCGTGGCCCTGCAGACTCCTAGCTCTTGCACCACATCTCTTGGTACCCTTGGCGAGGCTGGTACCACCGCACACGTGCAGGGCATCTGGGCACGCAAACCAATCATCTTTAGATGCATTTTTTTAAATAACCGGCCACCTGGCATGCCTAACCCTCTATTTTTCTCCTCTCACATGTCAGCAGGACAGTTAGTCTCCCATTCCCATCAACAGCCTGCAAAAGGTTTCCTAAATCATGCTTTGGTAACACCAGGGTTTCCCACCTCACATTTCTTCTACCTTAAACTGAAAGAGGGGAGATTGAGATGAGATCTCAGGAAGAAATTCTTTCCTGTGAGGGTGGTGAGACCAGGGAAGTTGTGGCTGCCCCATCAAGGGGGGCAAGGCTGGACTGGGCTTTGAGCAACCTGGTCTGGTGGGAGGTGTCCCTGCCCAGGGCAGGGGGGTTGGAACTTGATGATCTTTAAGGTCCCTTCCAACCCAAACCATTCTATGATTCCCATCTATCTTCCTTCTTTTCAGGAGGTAGGTCTTCCAGAGTGCCAACTTTTTGGCCTGCCGGAGGAGGATGGGCAGAGAAGGAGCTGGGGATATTATGCTGGAAGGTGTTAACGACCACCATCAAATGGTTCTTTGATCTGCAGACAATTACAGAGCTGGGCCTGCTAACCAGATGCAAGGGGCTCCCTCTTTCCCCCAGTTTCTTCCTTCTGCATCCCAGACGGCCAGAAATGCCATCAACTTGAGTGCAAGGCCCTATAAACCAATTATAGGTTTATTTTTAATTTAAAAAGAAGAAAAGGACTATTTTGCTTTCATAGGAGGAGATGTCAGAAAGAGTCTGCAAACCAACAGTTCAACTCTGAAAGAGACTCTTGTAGCAACTCCCCTTTGCTTAAGAGCAGTCTGAAAATACGCAATTTGATTGCCGATGTTTAACAACACCAAGTTCTCAAAAGTTCTTATCACAGTCACACAGAAAAAAGATAATTTTTTTTTTATATAGAAAATACTAGACAAAAAGCGTATGAGATTGTTTTAGTGCTTTCTACTAATTAGTACTGCTTTTATTATACAGGGCAAGAAAATGACAATTTTTTTCCTCAACTGGCAGTGAACAGGCAATTCAGTGAGCTGCGTTTTTGTTCTCTGTGACAGGGCAGTGGAAAAATCTCTTTCATTTATTAGGTCTACAGAGACCAAAACTGGCCGGGTGTCAAACCCGCTTTGTAAAAGCCCAGCTCCATTCAGCCATGTGGAGATTCCATAATTCTTTACAACCTGTTATCAGTATCAGCTTCACAAAAGACAAACCTTTGGTGTGTTCCAACGAGTGTTACTGCAACCCTTTATAAAAGGGAGCAAAAACCTGAAGTGACAGTGCAACACAGAGGGGGAAAAAAAAAACCTACCACCAGTGCCAAGTTAAATTCTTATTAAAATCTAAGATCTCATGTATTAAATTTTTTTTGCTAGATGAGCTTTGCATAAAGATATAAAACGAGATCTCCAATGATGGTGGATAAGCTGGATAAGTATTTAAATTTGAGTAACTGGGATTGCTCCAAGGCCCATTGCATGCACCTACGCTACTTAAAGCCCCGGTTTCGTCACCTCACTCGTGATTGTGGGGTGGCCAGAACGTGTCATCGTGGGGACAGACTGGGCAAGGCCTCCAGCTGAAAGGGTGCCGATGCCAACCTGAGACCAAGAAATGAACTTTTCTTGAGAAGGATGGGGCTTTCAGGAAGGGAGAAAACTACTAGGAGGAGGGGTTGACTTGCTTTTTAACTACGACAAGGATAGATTCCTAGATGACTTTAATGAACTCATTAAAATGTGTTGCCTTGTTAAAAAGGTTATTTCTGACATCAAATCAGGCACACGCTATATTATATCCAGGGGAGAATAGAAAACTTTCAGTTTTTTGTAAACACACCCAACATCACATTTTCTATAGCAGAAATTCATAAACAACAGCACCTGCAACACTTTTTAACCTCAGACTTTGAAAACTGAAAGAATTAATCATTTTATTCCACTGAAATCTTCTTACTCTCTTAAGACTGCTCTGTCTCTGTCTATACTGACAGCATTCGGTTGAACCGTCCCATTTTTTAGCAATGGATTTTATTGCATTCTTTAAGATAAAAGGAGCTGCAAACTAACTCACAAATTATAAAGTGCTGCAAATAATTATTTTACCGTGAAAACAAGTAATTCTTGTGAAACGTTGGGTAGGCTTCACAGAAGCGAGGAGCCCGGTGTCCTCAGTCGGTGCGAGGTCTGCAGCGCTGCAAAGCTGCGTCTGACGCAAACGTGAACGCGGGGAGTCTCACCGCCACCCTTCCGTGCGAGGCACAGAGATTTATCAGTGCAGATAAACGCGCCAACCCGCACGTGATCTATCTTCAAAGTTTCATAAAATCTGCGGGGTCTTTAGGTCTCCCGAAAGGACGTGTGATTTTTATCACCGGCGCATAAACAGCCCTCTTTAATACTCCTCCTCTCCTCACTCTGCAGATTGCAGAGACTCTGATTTCAGTTTTATTCTCGCAAGGGCACGGGGAAATGTTCCCCAGCACCATTTCTCCTCTGGAGGAGGACTGAATCCCTACTCCTCACACACAGATTCGCCACAATTCAAACTTCAGCTGATAGCTTCAGGGTAAGGAGTAAAAATGTTAGAAGTAAACAAACCCAGCATTCATGAATGTAACATAGAAACTATTAAGCACCGGTAGGAATACAATGTACAAATGTGGCTCACCTACTTTTTAGAAATTCTCCTAATCTTTGTCCCTGGCTCGAAGCAAAACAGCTTTTTGTTGCCTCTAAAAATAGGGAGGGAGTAGAGGGGGACGGGAAGGGGAGAGAAAAAGAGGATAAGCTGGAGTGAGAACTGATGCACCACACTGGCATTAATTTATAAAAGAAGATCGGTTCTTAGACTACGGCTTTCCTAACAAAGTCAGGCACATTCTCAATTATCAAATAAAAAAAAAGGTCATCCTGTACTTTTTATTTTGTACATGCACATGCAAAGGAAAAAAAGGAAAAGTTTTGTTTCATCTGTTACCAAAACCATCATTCCGCAGTCAACACTTTTAATGAAATACAGGCCAAAGGATTAGTCAGAGCAGATTCATGGAAAAACAAAGGAAATCTGTATGCAAATACAAGCCCATCACAGTAACTAAACCCAAGAACGACTCCTGCTCGAATACCTCCAAATTCTGTCCTACAAGGCACCGCAAGGATGTCCACTCACCCCAGCTCCACAGCAATTGGCAGCAGCTTTAGCAGCTACTGCCCTGAAGAACACAAATAGTACTATTATCATCATTAAATACTAACTTAAGTATACTCTAAATAACAAAAACATTGTCTACGTGTCTTGAAAGTCCTAAGAAGATTCTGTTCATTTTTTTAAGGAAGGAGCAGAGAGGGACCTGGCAGGGAAAGCTATAGGTGATGCTATAGGAGAGGCTATGGGCAAGGCTGCTGCAGAGCCACTGCCCAGCTGGAAATACAAGTTATTTGGAAGCTGTGGTGTTAAACACGAGCAAAGGAAGACAACTGATGGTGCTTGTCGCAGGAAAACGCGGCTGACGTGATGAGCTGGGGGCTGGCAGATGGATGGCATGAGGACGGAGCGGCACCAAGGAGGGATTGCTGGCCTTACAGAGGCAGAAGTGGAAACCAAAGCCTTCCCGTGCCTTAAGATTTGCCCAGACTCAGATGGGGCTTTGCATGAGTAAATATGACTCCAGGAGTTTTTCTCAGAGGGTTATTTTTAAATACCTGACCATACAAGCTTCCTTGGAATAGGAAAAAAGGGGAGGCAAAACTAAACAGTCATTACATATATGTTTAAATATAACATAAAAAAACCCACAAGATATTTAAACTGACTAGAAACGTTCACTTTCATTTTAATTTTAAAGTTGGCAGTGGACCTGGACCAAAAAAAGGCTATATTCTGACCGAGATGCAGCCGCGTGGAGTTTCTAAAACCAGTCTTTAAAACAGTTCAGAAGGAGGAAGGGGGGAGGGGAAATTTGCTCAAAATCTCTCACTTAGAAAAGTAGCAATTTGGGTTTGAGTCCTTACTCAAGAGATGTGCTGCAGTGACTCAGAGCTGGACGAGAAAGCTCAAGTAGCAAAAGCAACAGCAGTAAGTTCAGGAGGGGAGTATGCAGCCGCCCAGAGTTCAGTCAACAGCAGCAACATCAACAAATAAAGTCAGCAGGTTTGACCCTGAGTTTTCTCAATACTCTTTTCCCTGCAAGAAGCATCTGCATCTACTTCTCTATATTCAAAATATAGACATAAACATGTCTAGGTCTACGCAAATCATCTCAAAAGATGCAGTGGGACGCTCAGAGAACACACGGCCACAAGCATCAAGCATTATTGAGAGAAAAGGCTGAGACCCAGAAAGAAAACACATCTAAAGGCACATTTTGGGAACAGTGAACCTGTTTGGCTGCTGGGAATCTAACAACTGTATTTTCCCAGCAGTACCTGTTAAAATATTTAGAATAAAATTCCACAACACTACCTGAAATTACAAAGCAACTGCTTGAAAACAAGCTTTCTGTGTAGAAGAGCCATATTTTTGTTTACAGAGAAAAGTGTCTGTACATCAATTAATCTCCAATCAACTGTCCCCTTCTGTTTACTTGGGATTTTTTTGGCTGTCACTATCAATAATACAGGCAAAAATTTGCATAGCTCTGTCCTAGTGCTGGTTAATTATCCATTCGTTGAAGTTCCTCTGAGCAAAATTATTTGTCAAGCAAAATTGTCCTTTTAATAGAGTGTTGTGACAACAGAACAGTAAAATTTTACAACTGAACAGTAAAAATGTAAATATTGAAATTACATTATATGATCTCAATATATAACAGTGTTAGCCACGGAAAGAACGGCACTTCTCCCAGTGTGCACATTACTCCAGTTGCTCACTCCCTCATCGTCTTGTGGCTTTCCAACTTTGTACTTTTATATCATTAGAACAAACTGATTTTTTTGCTTGCAAGAAAAATACACTCGCCCCACATCTCAGAGTGGAAAACACAGAGACACTAAACAATAACCCCCTAAAAAAACCCCAGCTCAAACCAACTCCCCCTTCCCCCAAACCCACCAACAGAAGGAAAACACCAGAAAGACTCAACCCCAAGTGACACTGGTTAATACTTACAGGTTTACTCATTTTAAGGTTTGGATATTCAATATGTCTTAATTTACTA
>JAHREE010124709.1:0-11756 GCA_033628505.1 Tringa tobata | reverse complement strand
AGGAAGCAGTGGGCAGGGCTGCAGGTGATTTGGTGCAGTAGAAGCACGTCGCTAGATAAAAACAGTTGATGTTTGGTCCTTAAACCTCCATTAAAGAGGGGTTTGGCGTGAGTCTGGCTTCCTTCAAGCCAAGCGTGTGGCCGGTGGCTGTCTGCAGGACCGAGTGCTGGCTGGTCCCTCACCACCTGTGACAGGCTGGAGTGAGTTTGGAGCTCACCACCAATGGGGCTACCAGCTTCGTGGCCTGTGAAAGCCCCACGGCAGCACTCAGAAGGGAGTTCCTGTGCAGTAAGCAGAAATGCTTGAAAGATGTGCTTCAAAGCTCTTCGGCTGCTCTGAACTTCAAGGCCATGGCTGCTGTCAGGAGGGACAGGCGATAGGGTCTCGTAGAGGAATTTCTAGGGTGGAAATCAACAGTTACAGGTTTTTCTTCTCGTGTGAATGCTGCATTTCGGTGTGAGTTCAGGGCAGGTAAATATAAATAATTCAAGGCCTTTTTAACCTTCCTCTCCCAAAGCGTTTGCTCTCAGTGTTGTGCTGGGAGAACGGTGGTCACATGGGGGCAGGTACAGAGTTGGAACACTTCAGTGCCATTTTCAAGACTGGATAGAAGAAACCCGAGCAGTCATTCTTACCTCTGTTGAATGAGTTTTAACGAAAAATATCTAAAGGTATTTCTGATATTAGAGTGTTTAGATAGAGATTTTAGTGTTTAGATAGAGATATTTAGATTTTAGAGTGTGACCAGCAGGTGGAAGGAGGTCATCCTCCCTCTCTGCTCTGCCCTGGGGAGGCCCCATCTGGAGCACTGGGTCCAGTTCTGGGCTCCCCAGTTCCAGAAGGACAGGGAAGTGCTGGAGAGGGTACAGCAGAGGGCTGCAAAGATGATGAGGGGCCTGGAGCATCTCTCTTCTGAGGAAAGGCGGAGGGACTTGGGTCTTTTTAGTCTGGAGAAGAGAAGGCTGAGGGGGGATCTGATCAACACCTATAAATACTTAAAGGGTGGGTGTCAGGAGGATGGGGCCAGTCTTTTTTCAGTGGTGCCCAGTGACAGGACAAATTTGAACATAAGAAGTTCCATCTCAACACAAGGAGGAACTTCTTTCCTGTGAGGGTGGCAGAGCCCTGTAAGAGGCTGCCCAGAGAGGTGGTGGAGTCTCCTTCTCTAGAGACATTCAAACCCCACCTGGACACGTTCCTGTGCAACCTGCTCTGGGTGGACCTGCTTTGGGAGGGGGGTTGGCCTAGATGATCTCCAGAAGTCCCTTCCAACCCCATAGCATTCTGTGATTGAAGCAGCACATATTAGGATAAAGTAATTTCTGATCAAAGCTTGTGATGGCGCTCAGGAGTGGCACTGTGAGGAGGTCTTTTCTGTATAGTTGCCTGACTTGCTGCGTCGTTACTGGTCTTGTTCTGATGCTGGTGACTTTGTGGAGTGGCATAAACCAAAGTGAGAGGACACTAGAGGAGGAGGATGGTGTCACTGATTGCCAGAGAGCGGCTGCTGCCTGGTGCCTGCAGCTGTAAATGGGATATAGTCTTTGCTTCCTGCCCTGGGGACTCAAACCTGCCTTGGTCACCATCAGAAACCCTACACCTGGCCAGACTGCTCTTTGCTGTTTGATGCCTCTTTGTCCCTGGGTCAGTTTAATCACTGCTGACCAGTGCAGGTGGCTGTAGTTCCACAGGCATGAGCAAATTCCTGCAGAAAGGCTGAGGAGCAACTTGCGTCTTGAGATGCTTTGAAACATCTGCCAGTTGGTTCAGATGATGGGGTGGCCTCCAGGAGCCAAATACTAAGCTATGAGATTCAGAGAAGCCTGACAGGCTACTTATCCTAATAACACCAAAATATAATGGAAATTGAATGTCTGACTGCCTTTAAGTCATTTGAAAATTCCAGTCATGTAATATTTATGAGACCGTCTCCACAGGCTCACCATGAGTTCCCTCCCATCCAGAGCTCTCTAGCAATATTCATACAGGATTATATGCAAAACAGTTTTGCAGTTGGCAGAGCTTATTTGTTTTGGTGCCGTGGAAAACTAATTTTGGTTTAAACTCCAGCAGTTCTATCTGTGGGAAGGTGTGTGGTGATACGGACCGAGAGGGCTGGCGTGGGCTGGCTTAGAAGCTTCTGCTGCGAGAGGTGGACACGGCCAATGTGTAGTAGAGGTGATGCTATCAGGCCTGGTGGGGACCTCCTTCCCAGCGGTGGGATGGTTCCAGCATCAGTAGAAGTACAGTTTAAGGAGCGTTAGCTGGGTTATAGTTAGATAATCCCTACCAAAGCAGTGGAGGTTGAACGGAGACACCCCCTGAGTCCCCCACAGGTCAAGGGCTGCTCGCTTTCGTGGCCGTGTCTCAGTACCCAGATGGTCCTGGTTGCTGTTGGTCTTTCACTTACATTTTAAGTTTCCTTTCCCCGATTCGGAAAAAAAATTCCTTTCCTGAGCCAGCTTAAAAATCCTCCACTTTTTTCTCTTTGTTTGGTTTTTTTGTTTCTTACACATAGTGTAGCCTGGAGACCGCGAGTGACTGATTCCCAAAGAAAAATATCTCTGTTGCCCAGGCCCATAATTTATAGAATGGCTTTTCTGACCAGTTGTGTTTTCCATTTAATATATTTTCTGTTTTTCAAATCTCCCCCTTCAAAGCGGAAATGCAGCGTTCCTCGGAGCTGGGATGGGGGAACGCTGCTGAGAGCTCAATTTAAAGGTCAGGGGCCTGGGGGACGGGGCGTTCCTTTGCTTTCTGCTCTGAAATGGGCTGAAGACAAAGGTGAAGAAAGGAAGGAGAGGTAAATGCCCTAAGATCATAAACAGCACTGCGCGTGCAATCGCGGCTCCGCGTCTCACGCTGTACATCACCACCGTGGGCTCGTTAATGTTCACTCGCAACGTTCCTCAACCGCCATTTCCCAAAAATCATCTGTTCTCCTGTAGGAAAACAAATGAAGTCAGCTTTGCCGTTTCCCTGCAGTGCTTTCCCCTGGAAGAAGCCAGCGGTGGGGCAGGTGGCCAGCTGACATCCCGTGGCAAGGGTTCTTGGGGCGCACTCGGCTATATATTATATGAATCACCGGGCGGCTGTGGGTCGGGTGCTGCTTCCCTGGGGTGGAAGGGACAGTCGGAGGAAGGTTGTGAAGCTCTGTGCCACAGCCTGTCACCCAACAAAGCCTCTTACCCTCTCCATGCCCGAGGGAAGCACATGCAGCTGAAAAGCAGAATAAAACTGCTCTGAAACTTGGCATCTTGGGTGTCGTTAGTGCCCAAGTCAAGATACAAGAGATTGGATTTTCTAATAAGTTCAGATGCGTCTAAAAAAAGGTAGTAAAGCTCAGAGAATCCTCTTCGTTTTGATGGCCTGAGTTTTAATTCATACCTGTTTTTCAAGGTATTGTGCAACTTTCTGCTAATTAAAGCTAAGGGCATCTGGCTCTGTTACGGTGTCTGCATGGGCATGGGTCTACAGAGCAGGGGAGGGCACTTCCCACCAGACTTGGCTGTGCTCTGCAGCAAAGGACATTCCTCCTTGGAAAGCTTTACATGTGTGTGAGAGTCACCGAGCCCCAAGGACAGGAGCCACCAGAGACCTGACTGCAGATCCATGGCCAAGACCATGTGATGAGGTTCTCCACCTTTTGGATCTTGCTTCTCAGCCTCTTCCTGCTTCTTTATCCAGCGATGGTGGGACGGCAAAGCTGACGTTGGGGTTAGGAGGTATGGCCAGAGTTCTGCTTCATTTTAGTGTCCCCTAAAAGCCTGAGCAAGGCCCAGCTCTGATAATGTGACTTAGATGTTGGCTGGGAGACAGGAATTTGGTCTGGGAAACCATCTTTCCAGCAAAGGTTTCCCAAAGCACCCCACTGCTCAACCAGAATTCCCCATTACTACTGTGGGGGGCTCTTAGCCTGGTTCTGCACTGAACGCTTCCCATTAATAAACCTCACATGTAGTTGGTAAATAGAACTGATAAGGAAATTACCTTTTTTCTAATGTGTGAAAAATGTAGAAGAAATCAGTATTTTTTTTCAGTCACTAAGGTTATCTTTTTTTTTTATAAAGGAAAATGTTTCATTGTAATTAAATCAACATTTTCAGATAAAAAAAAATTGCATTTAAATATTTAAGGTACAGTTGTACACGCCACCTGGGAGGTATTCTTCAATGTGATGCTTTCTTCTAAGAGCATCTGCTGTCTCTTGAATAGCCGAGCAAATGGCATATTGTGCTAGAACACAGTTTGCTAGTTTATTTATAAAAAGTTTGTGGATGCATAGTCTGCCCTGCTGAATTTCAGCTGAACTCAGTCCCACCCTATTCCATTGCGACTGCAGATGATCCATTCACCCTTGGGACACCAGAAAGCAAAAATGTGGTATCACACAGCAATGCAGGAAAGTCTGGGGTGTGAACCCTAAACCAGAAGTTGGGAGATGCAATTCATACCATTAAGTTTTAAATATCCAAAGTGTGCATGCTCCATAGTACAGAATTTATTTTCCTATAACTACATGTATATTCATTTATATTCTTGGAAAAAAACAAACCTAAGCCAGAAGGAAAAAAAAAAACTAACAAAGATTGATAGACAAATCAACCTATAGACTATGCATATAGCTGGAAATGGACTAATTCTACTGCTTCAAATATTCTTACCAAAATGCTCTCAGATTTGAAAGATTTTATTAAAAATATTTTATCTTTTATCAGTAGAAAAATGCCAAAAAGAAGTGGCTATAGTTAGTCACTGAGGTTTTTCCCAAGTTCAGATACTTTTAGATCATGTCCATAAAGATGAAAAAGTGAAAAAAAAAAAAATTTTAAAAAATGGGGAATAAAAAAGGCTTTTGCATGGAATATAGAGTGGTGGGCTTGAGTGAAGTCTCTAAGGAGTGGGGCATTTAGTTCCATCGAAGCTGGAGCAGTTACACATTTATCATCGTTTTACAGCAACACAATGTGTTTAGAGAATCCTCCCAATGAATAATGGTGTTTGTTCTCGTTAGAGCCTCGCACTGCCCGTCTCTCGTTACACTGGAACCAGGGACAAGTCTTCTGCTTAACTCCAGTGTCCTAATGAGCTTTGGGTCCTCGCTCAGCCTTGATGGTCCCAGCTGGTCTGGGCTCTGGGCTGCCGGCAGCCACCCTACTGCTCCCTAACCCCTGTGAGGTCCCTGGGCTGGAAATCACGCTGGAAATTGATACAAAAGGCAGACCCTGCACCCCGAAGCGATGAGAAAATTGCTGTTAGCAGTGGTAGGACCAAGAAGGTGTCATGGTGTGTCCCTGAATGTAGTCAGTGACCGGCACGTCAGACTCTCTGCTGGTGATGGGGTCCCCTCTCCTTGCTGGAGTTGGAAAATGGCTTTGGTGGAAAATAAGGAGCTATTGTCTTCCAGTTCCCTGGAGCTACCTGCTCCTGCAGAGCGTTGGGTGATCAGGATTTTCTCTCTGGATTCCAGCCTTTTGACTGGTAGCTGGTACGTGTTTCTCAGTGTGCGTGGTTGTCTTCCAGTCCACTGAGTTGGTACGTGGCAGGAGGAGATCCTTGTGATCCATCCCACCATCGACTGGACGGTGTTTTCTGCACAATGGTGAAGAAAACACTTAATTTTCCATATTTCTTTTATTCTGTTTGGTTGAAATGTAATCTTATCTTGAGAAATACAATCTCTTCTCTCTCTGATTAGGCTGCCATTCCGTTCCCCGTGTGTCCCACAGGAGCATCACCACCCTGTGGCTTGTCCCCCCCAGACTTCCCTCTGGAAATGCACTTACACCCCGTTAATGTGCTCTCAGTATCCATTTGTTCTCTGCAATACATCAACAGCTCAATGGGATGTATGGGGGGTGGGGGGTGGGTTATCCTCCCCCTCCTTTCAGTTTTCTCTGTCTCCTTTCAGTTTTCTCTTAAAGACAGGAAAAAATAACTCCGGTATTGACCTAATTGAAAAAGGAAACCGAAGCCTATTGATTTAGTAGGAGTCAGGAGCCCAGATGAAGGTAACTCCCTGCCCCTTCTTTTCTGCTGTGAAGTCGTCACTAATACTGTGCTATATTCTTTTTAAATTTAATTTATGAAATATCATTGAAATTTGGAAGGGCTTGCAGTGACTGGAACTCAGCAAGAAGTAGAACTTTATGGCCCCTAACAAGAACAAACAGGACCAGAAAATCCTTCATGTTCTCCCAGCTAACCATAGAAACAGCCATTTTTTTTCTTTTAAATAATCTCAAGGAAAAGTTAGCGAAACATAAATTAAAACGACTGCCGCTGATTTATTTTTCTGAATAAAAAGGACATTCAGTAGCAGGTCATTTGTTTTTGTTTTCTTTCAGAGAGTAAATGGAAACATATTCTTACCTCACTTTTCTCACAAGTACAGTAGATTTCCTAAGCTTGTGTCAAGGTTTTATTGCCAGGAAAAAGTGGTTGAATATTCAGCATTTGTAATGAGGGCATCATCAGACATGGAATACAGCTGTCAAGGCTGGTACATTCATTTTCTAGGCGTAGGGCTGATTTGGTTAATGATCTTTGAGTGTCACTTTGCCGGACCGTTAATTCTGAACCATTTTGCACCTCTAACCTTCCTTTGCAGGTAATTTTGGAGAAGGTGTAAAAGATGTTGGTTTGGGAGAGAATAGGGAGTTTTGTTTAACTATAAGTACTGAATGAGATCCATGGACCAGATGGGACCAGATTGGTTTCTGCTCTGTGGAAGTATCAGCTCTTTCAAAGGAAATACACGTCAGAAGGTTTTTCTGAGTACTACCAGAAGCGCTGAACAGTCAGCCCTCTGACAAATTACAAAGTCAGTATGATCAAGTGGATTACAAATAGGACTGGAAACTCCTGATTTCTCCTTCTGGCTCCGTCCTTGACTTTCTTCTGTGACCTTAAGCAAATCATTTGAACTTCTCTGAGCCAGATTCATTGCTCCTGTAATTCCATTTGATATAGTAAATGAGGAAGTGTATGGCCCTATATATCTTAATTTTCCTATCTGTAAACGTGGGTGAATGCTTTCGGTGTGTAATTATGACCCACGGGTTCTGAGATGTTTCAAATCCTTACAGCGCTTTGATGTTAGCAAGGCTTTTTGTTTATACATGAGGTATCTACACGGTAAGAAGTTTTAGAAAAGTTTTAAGCTTTCATCCAAGAGTGGGTGGAAAAACATTGTATGTATATTATATATATGTTTAATCTTGTTTTCAGCTTTCTTTTAAGTGTAAGAATTTGCCTATCGTTTTTTGTCCAACAATTGCCTGTTCTGCTGAAAGGCCTGACGATTTCTAGAACTTTGCCTTGTTAAAAATAATAACACAGAAGGTTGGTCTCGATGTTGAAAAGCCCTTAAGAAAGTTGGTTTGACTGCAGTAGCCTGGTTATCTACACAACTTTGGTTGACGAGTGGTGACGGTGATAAGGGTAATGTCCCTGATGCCCTCTGAATGCACTAAGCAAGACTTACTGCAAGCTCCTTTTAATTATTGCCAGCTCTCTTTTCCAGTGGGGAGATAGTTGGTGTTGATTTGTAGCTAGAAGCATCTTGCCATCATCTCTATGCTGGTTTGGAGGCACGTATTTAGCTGGGTGTACCTGCTCTGGATAGTGGTTGGGTGGTGGGTGCTTTTTGGGGGCCCGGTGGAGACTGCCCGGGCTCTTCGGGGCTGTTGGTGCTCCCGTGGTGTTGGAAAACTGAAACTAGGGGTTGTCAGAGCCTGTGCTGGCAGTTGGTGCTCATGGATGAAACCTGTCTTGCTGGGTCTGTGCATATCCCATGCAGGCAATTTCCTTGTTGGAACATGTAACACACATGATATATTGATTTATCCTGACTTACATTCACGGATGTATAAGGAAGAGCTATTGGAAAGCTGTTGAGAAATGTCCTGAAGCCTATTGTTCAGAAAAAAACCCACTTCTGAAAAGATGTTGTTACGAAAAAGAGGCCAGTTTTTACAGCAAATGTCCTCGGCAGCTCTGTGTAGATGTGGCTACTGAAAGCTTGTGGCATTAAAGCTCGTTGCAAGGGGTCTGGAGAGCGTGGCCCAGATGCTCTTCTGGTGGAGATGGCTGGTGCAGTGAGAGGTGACTTGGTGGGCTGGTTGAGGTAGACACAGTCTCACGAGACTTTGCTTCTCTCTCAGGCTTCCCAATTAATACGTTGCATGAGAAGTCATTTTCCCTTTGTTTTCTCCCTACCGTTCGCCCGGGGCGGGAAGTATCTCAGTGTGCAGTTGCGTGGTGCTTACTACAATGAGCCTTTCATCTCAATTAAACAATCTAGACAAAGAAAGAATAACAACCCAGGATTATGCAGTTGACTGTAGCGTTGCTGCAGTGATAGAGGCCGTTCCTAAACAATGCTTTTATTGTAAAACAGGCTGAGGAGGGTCTTTTTTTCCGTCTTGGAGCACACGGTCACATTGGGATGAGGTGCAAAAACCATAGTACTGCCTTCCCCACGCCGAAATTCAGAAGTGGAAAAGAGACCTATTAGGTCATTTGTTCTGTTGGCTCTTGACAGAATTATTCCCGGTGCCATGCTCTCATCGGAGCCTGATCGTGTCTAGATTTGAATAATTGAAGCTCTGGTGCTTCTGCTGCCTCTTACTTGGAAAAACCATTTCAGTGTCTAATAGACCCCCTGGGTGGGAAACTTGGGCTCAGCCGAGTCCGGTGGCTGCTGCGTAGGATGCCTTGAACCATCGGGACCAGTTGCACCTCTGTCTTGGGTGTCTCTGCAACCAAAATGACTCGAGTTTGCTAAACTGAGCTCTTTTGTTGCTGTTTTGTTGTTTAATCTTTTCTTGTGAATCTGCCCCCCTACGCCCAGAGATTCCCCCATAGCTGTCAGGAGTGATCAAGCAAAAAAATACAGGGTGGGGACTGGTCTTCATTTACACTAAGCCCTTTTTTATACTTGACTGACCCTGTAAAGGGTCCTGAAAAATGGGTGAATTGTGCTGTTTCTCTGATATCCATTTATAATAGGAGTGTTTTCTCAAAGTACAGTAAAATTAAAATTACAGCTTCGGTTGCCACTTCTTGAATTCATGAGTTGATCAACAAATCTCTTTTTTTCTTTTTTTTTTTTTTTTTCTCTACCAGTATATTTCTCAAATAGTCTGCAATATATAGGGGACTACACGAGTAAAGTGTTCCTGAACTCAAGCAGTAACCCAAAAAATTAATAAGGGGCAAGTTACTGGTAAACATGGAGGATAATAAACCATGTGGATTTATAGAATCGTAGAATTGTCTCGGTTGGAAGGGACCTTTCAGTCCAACCGTCAACCCAATGCTGACAAACCCACCACTGACCCGTGTCCCTCAGCACCATGTCTGCCCGGCTTTGAAATACCTCCAGGGATGGTGACTCCACCACTGCCCTGGGCAGCCTCTTCCAAGGCTTAGTAACCCTTTCTCAGTTTGGTCCAAAGTTCATCTTTATCTCTTTGTAGGACATGAAACTCCCATCCCAAGCACCGCTTTAGGGAACTCCTGCTCCGGTTTCTGCTTGATGTATTCCTGCATAGTCACCTCTGGACTCTGCTTATGGAGCCATGGCAGAGCAAACCTTCAGAAGTTCTGCAGAGGACCCATGCTGGGTGGATGAATATCCTGGCCCACGTGTGCACGTGGTTTTTAATCCCTGGTAAAGCCATGGATGTGCTGAAGGGGGCACGTTCCCTCAGCATGTGGAATCGCAGCAATACCTTCCCGGCTGCTCCATCAGGACAGGGACTAAGTGCTTGTTAGTGGTGTGTCTTCCATAGGAAAGAGCAGAGGAAATATAAGCATTACTTATGATATTTCCTAAGTAATGTGCGAGTTTCCTAATAAGGGCAGCTTTTCTAAAGCTTTTACAACACCATTTGTGATTTTATGTATGATACAGTGAGGTGTAATTAGGCAGAAAGCAGGGCATGGTTTTTAAGAGCTGCACTGGGGCAGTGGTTGAGCTCTTTGGCTCTCCAAGGACTCTCTAGGACCACTTGAAAATGGTTTCATCTCCCAGGTACTCATTTTCTTCTCAGCCTGGATTCGTACTGGACCTTTAGACTGATCTGGTTGGTGCTGGTCTCTTCTCACAGGTAATAATTGACAGAACGAGAGGGAATGGCTTCAAGCTCCAACAGGGTGGGTTTAGACTGAACATTAGGAAAGAATTCTTCACAGGAAGAGTGGTCGGGCATTGGAATAGGCTGCCCAGGGAGGTGGTTGAGTCCCCATCCCTGGATGTGTTTAAGAGACGATTAGATGTGGTGCTGAGGGATATGGTGTAGGGGAGGACTTTGTAGAGTAGGGTAGATGGTTGGACTCGATGATCCCAAGGGTCTCTTCCAACCTAGACGATTCAATGATTCTATGATCTTCCAGTGTGGTGACATCCTTACTGGATACTGTCCCGTGCTGGTCCAGCTCACCGCCTCATGGTGTCCCTGTGACAATTATTGCTGTACGAAGTGTTACCCCAAATCCTCCCACCGCAAGGGGTTGTGAAGAACAATATTCACTGCAAAGAATGTTGACCTTTAGGATGGTCACAGAATCACAGGATGATATGGGGTTGGAAGGGACCTCTGGAGATCATTTAGTCCAACCCTCCTGCCAAAGCAGATCCTCCTAAAGCAGGTTGCAGAGGAACTTGTCCAGGCGGGGTTTGAACATCTCCAGAGACGGTCGCTTACAGCTAAGTTGTTGTGTAGACAACTAAATCCCCCAGGGTCATGTTGTCTTGAATGTCTGTCTTGAATATTCTGAATCACTTTCTCACGAATAATAGTAGTGAGCCCTGAAATTAGTCAACAAAATGTTTCTGCTATCAAATTATTTTAAAAAGTAGCCTAATTGCAGGTTGCCCAGTAGAACCTGACGAGCCATCTCTGCACAAAAGGGCTTTACAAGGACCTTGGCAGCAATGAATCCCCAATTAAAGTCTCTAGAGCCAAGTTCTGATTTCCACCAAGAGAAGGGAAGTGGCGATTTCAGCAGGACGTTGTGTGGCCTGCACCAGCTCTCACGTTAGCATTTTGCCTTCTGACCCTTAAAAAAAAAAGTCACCTGCTAGCCTGCAAGAGCTAAAATACGGAGATGTGGAGGTTGGAGCACCCTTGAGCTGGTGGGAGCCGAGGGGAAGGCCCTCAGGAGGATGGTGGTGGAGGTGGGCAGGCGGGTGGCTGAACCCTGCACCCTGACGTGCACATGAGTGCGTGGAAAATGACGGCTCGGTGATTTGAGTTCAAAACTATGTGGACTTGGAAGCGATGTCATTTTCTTTCATGCATCTTTTATCTGAGAGTTGGCACGTCGCGTTGCGCATAGAAATTAAGAAGATGACTTGGGGCTCTCTTCTGTCGTCACTTACATGGTGTGTAACTCAATATTTTGTTTATTTATGGGAAAAATTCTTTTCTGCAGCTCCGCAAAGATTGTGCGAGAGCAAAGGAAGGGTGAGGAAAGAGAGGGCCAGCCCTCTCCGCCCCAAAGTGAGAGCGCTGAAATAATAAAACCTGGCACCCGGGCTGGGGCTGACTGAAAGCATCTTTCAGTTGTGCATTAAAGCCAACGAATCCCTGGCCTCGTCTCTCCCAGCCTACCCTCGGCATCAGCCAGCGCTCCGGAGAAGTATGGGCCGTAGGAAAATAAACTGTGCGTGTATGAATAACTGGAATCTATCAGAAGCCAATAGCAATTAAAATGTCTCGCTCGTATCTGCTGATCGCAACACGTCT
>JAHREE010124666.1:0-10864 GCA_033628505.1 Tringa tobata | reverse complement strand
ATGATCTTTAAGGTCCCTTCCAACCCAAACCATTCTATGATTCTATGATTTTATATTCATTTCATAGTTTTATTAATTTACATTATTACCTGCTGCTGCTGCATGCTGTCAAAATTGGAAGACAGCCAGTATCTTTTATTTGTCTCACTGATACACTTGGGAACAAATGAAGCAGGCATGTTTTTTTAAACGTTCCTCAAGTCTGAAAAGGAAGAGCTAAACTTGATACTATATAAATGATGGGAACAGTTGCCATGAAATTCAGTTCATTATGTTACCTGGTCGGTTTGTCAGAAAAGGGTAGGTAGTATTTTGAATTGACTGACAGTTTAGCAAAGAGAGAAGTAAAAGGTAAAACCAGTAAGTAAAAGACGTAATTTCATGATGCTCTTTTTTTAGGAAACACAGTTTATGAGTTCCCCATCATGTCCCAGTTTGTGCCCTCCACAGATGTAGCTGAGTTAAATTGTAAGGGTCAAAATGGTGTCTTATTCCCAATGCAGGTAATTGCAGTGAGCCAGTTTACAGCTGCTGCTCAAGCTGTTGTGCAGGTGAGCTATGATCAAAGGGAGCAAATGTCATGACTACTCCAAGCTGACTTTGAAAGAAAGCTATTGTCTTTTGAAACTACACACTGGCTTAAGAGAAAGAGGTATAGCTGATTCTTGTGGAATAATGAGGGTTAACAGAAGGTGAGGGTGAAAAATTTGCAATGGACTGTAAAACAATGCTGCTTAGAAGACCTGTAGCTAAGGGACTTCTAGTGGTTTTTATTTTCCTGGTCATAGAAACTACCCCAATATTTTTCTTTCTAAACAATTGCAGCTACAAGAGCACAACTGTCAAATGATGGCACTCTTTTTTTTTTTTAAACATAATACATCTGCAAAAGGAAAAAAAAAATCTCATTTGAATACACGTGTTTTCTCATATGATAGTTACCCTTCCAAAAAAACCCCATCAATATAAGATACTAGTTCTCTGTGTCTATTTCTGTACAATATTCAGGTTTTGGAGAGAAAGCAGGGAAGTTTGATATAGTGATCTTTATACACTCTAGTAGTCATTTGCATTGACTGATTACTTCCTTTTAGTTGCACAGAAGTTATAATAAAAACACCTATAATGCACTGTTAGAATTAATTTATTTTGTTTAAATTCCCTAAATTTCCCCAAGTTGCAACAAATAGACATCCGATCATTGAGCAGGATTTGATATTTAAATTAAATCTTTGGTTTGGTATGGTTGATGGAACCATACATTAGCATTCAGATCACTTATAAAACCTGCTCTGCAAGGTAGTCACTGTATTTGCAGTCACATTGAGTTAATTAAATGTGTTTCTAGCAAGAATCTCAAGCTGTATCTGTACTGCATCTTTCTTTAATAATTATATTGTACTTTAAAACTTTAAGTAAATTATTTTTGATTCTCTGTGTATTTTGGGTAAGAGAAAGGCCACCTACCTCCATATATTTCCTTCATTTGCTTTTATTAGAATGCAAATTTAGAAGGAAATAAATTAAATTAGTCATTATTCATACTGTTAGCCTGGACCATTTGCTGCCGTTATAATTATACAAATGGTTATTTTTGTTTCATTATGATACCTGTATTCTTTGATGAACTGACCTTTTTCAGTCTGAAAACTAAACAGTCTGCATGTAATGAAAAGACCATATGCAATGAATAAATATTTATTCACAGAGAATGTAATGTTTAAATTAGAATGAAAAGGTCTCCTAGAACTGAACATTATTCAATTACAAAAGGGCAAAATAAATATCCAAATTAGCCACAGACTTAGCAGGCTTTCCGTGTCAAACTGGGACATTTCAACTTAAAACAGAGCAATAGTCAAGGGCAGCTGAAATGTTTTTTTTTCTTGTTTGTTCCTGCATGACCAGATTCTTCTTATGCTTTCCTTAGTTTACATCATAGTTAGTTGGTTTATGTTGTTAATACTAGAGCAATTGTTTGTTTCCCACACCAATAACATCCTGTTGAAGGAATTTCCAGAGCAGAGGACTGGTGCCTGTAAATGAAGATCCTTCTGTCTCATTCTTGCACAGTTAGTTTGAAAGTAAAGGTATATGATAGAGAGCAGTTGTGCTACTATGTATTAAGACATCTACTGTAAAGCTGTAATTGATAGTGAAGAAATTTTTAGCCAGTTTCAATTATAAAAGAAGTATATTAACCTAAAATACCCACCTTGAGCAGCAGACTAAGCATGAACAATAAGATGGCAAAAGACAATAGCTTAATCTCTCTTAGCTGTACTCTAGTAACTCAATAGGTTCTGTCTTGCTGGGCAAGAAAGTAGCGTTTGTCAACGTAAGCTATTTGAGCATGACTTTGTTCAGGTAGTTTTTATAATCAAATCAAAACAATAGGGTAATATATTTGACATCAGAACCATCTATCTTTACAGTTTTCTGCATTGGGTTTGCCCAAATTGGAAGTGTATAAAGTACTCTACTTTCCAGAGCTTCTGATCTAACCTGGTATGGAAGTGTAAAGATAAATGATGAATTTTTCAAATTCTTATAAACTAATATTAGAAAAAATGGGGAAGTAAGATATCTGGAAGACATTAGTTAAGATCTGTTTCCTGACCATGCAGGATTTCTTAATTTTATTTTACCAGCTGAATAGTCAAATGTCAGACTAGACCATACATTCCTTCACCACAAAGGTCAGCTGTTGGTACTCTATGGCATTGTTCCAGACGATGGAGGAGTCTAGCTTATTTAAACATGACACTTCAATTTGAGAGATACATGAAATATTTTATTTCTTTTTCCTTTGAACAAAATCATATGGCAAGCATTTTTTCATAAACCAATTCTCAATCAAAGAACATTCTGCTCTGCTTATTTCATCTGGAGTCCCATCAGTTTACTCCATAGCCCACACAGACTTTCAAGCCTAGCAGATAAACTCAAACTTTTTTTTATTTTTTTTAACTGCTGGTTGAGCATTGTTTTCTGCCTACCAGCTATTAATTGCTATAGCAATTGAGAAAATTAGCCTTGTTTTCCTTGGGTGATTTCTAAAAGAACAGACTTCCTCCAAAACAAGCAAACTACAGACACAAAAGGAAAGAAAAGGAGGAAATGAAGACACATAAATCCTTTTTCATCTCCAGTTGTATCTTATAGATTTAAAACACATAGCACTATTTTATGAAAGAATTGGAGCACTCCTTAAAGTGCTATTACCTACTCGTTTTCCTCCCCCACAAGGCAAGATGGCATGCATATTTTGTACAAACTCCAAAATCCTGTTTAGATTGTGTTTTTTTTTCTCTAGGGCTTTTTATGCAGGATGTGGTCTGTACAGCTGTTTCTAAAGGATGTGTTTTCCATCAGCCAGCAGCCATTGTCCTTTCTAGTCTCCAAATCTGACAGTATCAAAGGATTACTTCTCCATGAGCTAAAGCTGCTCTTTGCTACATTTCTCTGTGAAAAAATACACTGTCACGCATAGCATTACAAATTTGCTAATTGGTTACAAAATACTTTTGTTTATTTTATATATACACAGCAGTTTTTATGTATCATGCATTCTTGTCATGTTTGGAGATAGTCTAGCTTTCAGTGGCTTTTTGATGTAGGTATAATACATATGGATGTCAGGCACATGCTGGAAGTCCAGCTTGGTTCAGTTCAGTTGCAGGCCTTCAGTCTCAATCAGTTCTGTTGCAATACAGAATTCCTGCCATATGCATCAGCAGTAGTTTCTAGTTTCACTAATCTGTTAGACACTTAGTACTTCTGAAAAGGTAAACTTTGATGCATTTGAAAAGATCCAGCAGAATGAGGCAGCAGATTTAGAAGCACAGAAAGTTGTGGTATTTTCATGGTTTTTATTTTCCTATTCAGAGGGGACCATTGTTTACTTAGGTGAATGACAAACCACAACTATTGGCTTGCTAGCCTTGAAGTAATAGATATTACTTTCTCTAACGTTAATTATAGATGTGCAAAACTAATGATTATTAATTGTTATTCCTCCATCTTACATACAAATGCCATGCAAAAATTTCAGCAACATATTGTACCTTCTATAAACACAGATATGCCTTTGGACATAACATAATCTCTTAGGATGATGCAGATTTGCATTTGGCTTTTTTTTTTCCTTTTTACTAGGCAGCTGGACATTATGCAAACTTCATTTAAGAGAAAAAACTGGAAAACAAGTACTTTACTTCTCTGTTAATAAAAAAAGTTATATCCAGACTTTACATAGAGAACACAGAAACTGAAAAGATACTGAAAAAAGTAGCAGAATACAATGCTTTTTAGTTGAAATAACTGTATAGAGAAATAGACCTGGGTTCAGGGAGGAGTGAAATACACATAATGGTACACACATGTGAGCCTTCCCTTTAAAATCAGTAGAAGTTTCAATGAGCTAATTTTATATATATATAGGAATAGTCCTAACACATATTGTGCTGCATGTCATTTTAAAATGATCCTTTCTGGGGAACACCCAATTTTTTTAAAATTCTGTTCCAGATACTTGTGCATATATATTCAATTAACTACACTTTTAAGCTTTCCTTTCACATTTGAAATGAATTTCCAGTGGCTCTATTTTGTATTGAACTTCTGTTTTTAAGGTCAGATGGGGTCAGGTTTTGTTGTTGTTGCTTTGGGAGACTTTTTTAGATTTTGTTGAATTTTCTGAGTTTTAGGAGGGCTTTTTTTTTTTAATCAGATCAACTTGTGGACTGATTCCTTATTTAAGTATTAATTATATTTAATCTCCAGGCAACACTGCACATGTTGGCACAATGCTAATCAATATATTTGACAATCTTAACTAAGACTGAAAAGTACATACCCATGTAATCTAAAATCAGGCTGACTATAAAATAGCAAAGGACATAAGTAAAGACTGTAAAATAGAATCCCTGATACTGATTTATGTGGAACAGTACTTGTTTCTGTGTACTATTAATTTATGTCCAGTGATTTATTTTGATTGGTGGACATGAAGCCATCAAGACAGTTATAGCTTAAGTTTACTGCTCTAATTGCTTTTACACTGTCTCAGAAGAGTTTATGTACTTGTGTAAACATGTAAAACACATAAAAAAAAAAAAGAATGAGAGTTTGGAAAAAAATCTCATAAAATCACTGCAGTGGAAAAGAAAGATGAAAGAGAAGGAAACAGTCTGCTTTTACAATTTATCTCCTCTCTTATCAAAATCATGTCAAAATTCCTAATGACTTGAACAATCCAATGTTTAAGATAATGGTTAAAAGAGGCTATTAAATTTTTCTCATAAATAGCGCAACTCTTTCAACTTCAGAAGTTTGGGGAATGGGATTTTCCTTTGTGGAGAGCTCTAGACATTACTGGGCAAATGTTAATCTGCTGTAACTTCACTACTTCTAAAGAGAAGTGAATGTCTTACATAACAGAAAATTCTGAGGACTTGAAATGAACTGTTATTGTTATTTAGGTCACTAAAACCAGAAGAATCTCTTAAGTGAAACAGCTGAGGTCAGGGGTCCCTACTAAAGGCATTATTTTACACTTTTGATTTAACACTCATTAAATTAAATGTGTCACAGAACTGGAAAAAGAAATGCACAAAACAGTGTTCTCAGTACCAACCAGAATCCGACTTTTGAGTTGTTTTTTCTTTTTTTCTGAATGCACTAGTTTAACATTAAAAAGTACACAGTTAGTGATTCTGAAGTCCTTTCTTTAGCTTTTCTGTTGTTTTTTTTCAGGGACTGAAAGATGTGGGTTCAAGCAAGAAGGCCTAGACCTCAGTCCTTCTGAGAGAGCTCTGTAATCACAAGGTTCACACTTCTCAACTCAATTAGACCCTGTGTCGCCCATATTTAAACCTTAAATCAGTCTTTAAGGTTGATTATTCCCAGAAAAGTCTGCATAAACTTTCTAGTCCTGGAGGCAGGGACTTCTTTACAGCCAAGAGATAGATGTAGTAGTGACAGATGGAAGGGGAGAACACTATATCTCCTCTCTCCAGGTGTAAAGAGATCTGATATGGCAGCTATTAACACCAGAGCCCGAAGTTCAACACCCTTTCTCCTTGTCAAACTGCCTCTGATGGAAGGGCAGAATTAAAATCATCCAAGCTGTTTGACTGAGAGACTTGTAAGTAATATAGCCCTGGTTGAAGGCTGCACAAGGCACCAAAAACTTATTTCTAGTTCCTGTCCAACGAAACACTAGAGACTTGTGCGCAGTTGGAAAGCTGCTTCATAACAATGATTCCACAGAAAAAGAAAAAAAAAAAAGCTTTGGCATGTTTCACATTGTGTTCCCATTGTGTTGCATGAATACTTTTGGTCAATTTAGGTTATCAAACACATTTAAAATAGAAAACAACATTTGACAAGATTTAATTTTCAGCAGGTGAAAATAAGTTTACTTTCTTATATGCTTACCCTATCTTGGCTAGAATTTGGCTTCACTAAATCTTTGACACTGGATATAACTTTTGCATTGAAGTAATATTTTTCATTAAAGTAAATCTTACATGTAAGATTCCCAATCTTTAAATACAGAACTAAACTCAATACAAAAAACCATGTCCCTTGACACTGTCTCTATATCATGATAAATGAGTGAGTATGTCTTACTCATTTCCAGGCATTCTGTTCTCTCAAGTGTCTGTTAGAAGTTGGATATTAATGATGGCTTCGAAGATGGTATGAAGCAGCAGCCACCACTGATCCAAGCCCTGTGTTGTAAGTGGGCAGCAGTGTAAGATGGCAGCAGAAGCAGCTCTGTGCAAATCTGTGGCTTACACGCCATTAATGTTATGCATAACAGTTTAGGAACCCTTGTCTTGTGTCATTCATGTTTTGCTCAAAGTCATGGTACTCAAAAACTATTGTAATATTCTCAAACAAAGCAAAAGTAATATTAAAGTACAATGTCTTTTTTGTTCATTTGTTCCAATACTTACTATCTATCATTTAAAGTGTGTATCATTTCATGGAATCACAGAATTGTCAGAGTTGGAAGGGACCTCTAGAGATCATCTAGTCCAACTCCCCTGCTGAAGCAGGATTGCCTAGAGCACATTACTGAGGACTGCATCACCTAAATCAGCTTAGTTTCATATTTTAGCTGCTGATTCTTGGGGGGAGCTGAGAACAAGATTCTCTATTCTTTGAAACTATCTTTGAATCTATTCATTTCAAGATTATTTTTTATTTCTGGAAGGCTTGCAGTAGTCAAACAAGTCACTGAATTCAAGAATTATGAATGAAACGTGGTAGCCTATGATGTGCGGGTGGTCACATCAGATTAAGACTCTGTGACCTTTAAATATACACGTTCCATCCATTAAGTACAAGGATTACAGTTTTCTTTGCTTCAGAAAAAGAGGAAGAAAAAAGTTCCTGAGAGGATTGTTTTCTTATTTTATTTGGGTAAAATAAAATCTTCCTACATCTGGGTGGATCCTTTCAGCTCCTTTCACATTCAGTGGAGAGAGATGAAACTCTTTATTCCACTGATTATACAGTGAGGTGGTGGAATTGTCTCAGAGACAGAGACCATTTAGTCACACAAATTTACCCTTTTGCATCTAGTGACTTCCTTTTTCAGTCAGTACTTACATTTATAATACACAAAAATGGTAACTGAAACACCGTGCAAGTTAGATATGCAAAGGCTGAATATCTGATTTAATCCTGGCTGTCATTCAGACTTTCCAGCATGGGTCCAATGGCCATCACAGGCCAGCTAGGCATACTGACTGCAGAGTTTCTATTTGACTTAACTAAAAAGAAGACCTTAAATTAGGAGCCTGTCGCATCTGTCGCTTACATTATCATGTTGCGTAAAAAAAATATTTGTAAGATTCTTCTCTGTTCATCTCAAAAAAAAAACCCCAAAAATCAATTAGTTCTGTTTACTGAATAATAAAATCAATGGAAACCAGGTTGGAAGGGACCTCAAGGATCATCTGGTCCAACCTTCCTTGGCAAAAGTACAGTCTAGACAAGGTGGCCCAGCACCCTGTCCAGGGTTGGGGGAATCTTATGTTAGGGAATCCACCAATTCCCTGGGGAGATTTTTCCAATGGCCAGTTGTTCTCATTGTGAAAAAATTTCCTCTTGTGTCCAATTACAATCTCCCCAGGAGTAACTTGTACCCATTACCCCTTGTTTTTTCCATGTGACTCCTTTTAAAAAGGGACTCTCCATCTTCTTTGTAGCCACCCTATAAAGTATCAGTTATGCCTTCTTTTCTCAAGGCTGAAAAAACCCAATTCTCTCAACCTTTCCTCATATGACAGGCTTCCCAACCCTTTGATCATCTTTGTGACTCTTCTCTGGACACTCTCTAGCCGGTCCAAAACCAGAAATTTCATCAAAACAAAGAAAAGTTTTAAAGTGAGTTTTCAAGAAGGTTACTTGCAAAAGAAGCAACTTAAAATGCTGAGGATCAGGCTTTATGGAAGTTTCATAAACTCAGATTTGATGAGAAGAGAAAAATAATATATTGTGTGAGCCGATGCAGGCAGGACACAGGAACAACCACAAAACCATGGATTAGGGGCAAAGAACAAATTTAATCTCAATACCTCATGGATCAGGAACCTCTGAAGCAGCATCCGGGCAGAGGCAGGCAAGCAGGGGACACAGGCACTGCGGAGCGAGAGTCCTTATTAGCAAGAGACTCCTTGTTAGCAAGGGAGTGAGAGAGCGAGCGAGCTCCCACTTGCTGTTTGGGCCTGTATTTCAAGGATTCTGGCAGACAGAGTTTTCTGCTGTGCTTTGATCTCTTCAACAGCAGGGCAAGAATCTCAGGCGTGTTTGATAACTCAGGCCTGAGTCCATCCCAGGCCTATGTTATCTAAGTGCAGATGTTCAACTTGTTAAGCACATAAAACTAAGCAACAATTAGTGTGATATATGTGTTTTCTAGCACTCCACATGCAAGTCACTTGAGTGTGTTTACAGTCCTCCTCACCAATCTTCCGTTACTTTCCCACATATAGCATGTACCCTTCTGAAGATAGGGGTGGAGGTGATTTGCACCTTAAAATGCCACTCTTAAAAAGAAGAATTGTGGAAAATTAAGACCATTGAGTTAGCCTATTTTTACGGTTTCTCTTCAAACTATGCATATTTTTACTCGGTCTTAAAATGTTTACAGCACAGAAGTGTTTTTAGAAATTCAGAACTCTTATCTGTCTTCAAAGTCACATTGGATGCTATTTTACTCCTGCCTGGAAAACTGTAGGTGGTTTAGAAGAATCTATGACATACTCTTACTATGTGTTTTAAGTCGCATTTCTTTTATATCTTTTCCCCTAACATCATTACGTTTGAATCATAGAAATAAATATGTTCATCCTGAAGAAGAGTGCTTTATAGAAGTCTTAAGAGAAAGACAACAATAGAGAATTAAATTTGATATTACTAATGTAATAATTTCTTTAGCAAACAATATCAGTGGTTAAAGTGACAATTGTAACAGATTTTGCCAAATATAAAATTTGCCAGGATGAATCTGAATTGCTTAACACTTACATGGGGACTCCATATAATGAGTACCCTTCCTTTTATAGGAATCTATTATTGGCTAAAGAAGAGGAATTTGGATGTGTGAGGCAAATGTCAGTAACGAGATCTGTGGTTTTAGTTTAGTACGTCATAGAAGTGTTAGTTCTTCTGGTAGTTTCAGGTACAGATTCTGCTTTTGCTGCCCTTGGCTATTCATTTGATGATATAGTAAACGAGGCAAAGGGTCAAATGTGTCCAATGGTTGTAATATGAGGACCATGTGTACATTTTGTCTTCATTTGTGTAAGAAAAGGCAAAAAGCTTTTCTCTGACTTCCTGTAATTAACCTTGCCAGGCAGACCATGAAGAAGAGTAAATAGGAAATTGACAGTCAAGCATGCAGTTACATTTCCATAAGGTCATATGTTGAATTTATGAAAAGAACAATTACTTACCCCTCAGTAATTCTTGTTCAAGATATTGTAATCAGGAGGAAGACAGAGAAGAAATACATACAATCAACGCATGCAGGTTGTGATTAAAGTGTCAGGAGCACATATATGATCTAATGATTTTTCCCATATTCCCATATAAGAATATGAAAGATTACTGTTAGCAGTAAAAAAAACCTTCAGTTTTACTCCAATCCAGGGAATATAATCTCTCAGAAGAAAGAAGGACATTTTGGGGGCATCATCATCTCAGGTCTTATATTAAAGGGTATCTCAGGCCTTACTTAAAAGGGCCCTGGTCATATATACTAGTTTAGAAGTCATCAACAACAATCTGCCTTGTGCACAAGAGGTGGGGACAGGCATATATGCAGGGAAGCTATGTTGCACATATGAGAAACAGAGTACTTTATGGCTATGACTATGTCAATATATTTGGGGGACTAAAACAAATGGATCTGTAGCAGGGAATTGATGCTAAAAATCTTACTTGACATAGTGTAAAAATTTCATCTCATACATTTTTTTCCTTTTTTTTTTAATTCACAGAAGTCAGTCTGATGCTATAGACCATTGAATGTCCATTTGCAACCAGCGTTCATGAAATACACTCTGAGGAAAATTTTCCAGCTCACTTTAATCCAAATAAAATTGTGTTTTTGTGTTCCGAGACCCCTTCACATTATGCTCTGATCTGAACAAAAACTGTAATATGGAGGCGCACCATGATACCTGTGGGGACCATAATCTCAAATCAGGCTGCAGCTTAATAAGTGAAATAGGACAGAGTTACATGCTAGTTGTTGTTCATCTGGCCTTAATTCCTTCTGTCGACTGGTAATTAACCATAGAATCATAGAATGGTTTGGGTTGGAAGGGACCTTAAAGATCAT
>JAHREE010124633.1:0-13294 GCA_033628505.1 Tringa tobata | reverse complement strand
GGGTTTCAGATGGCAGTGAAAGCTGAAACCTGGGGGGGGGGTGGGGGGTGCTGAGGCAGGGTTGCTTTTGTTACCGCAGTTCTGCTTGGCTCTGACCTTTGGGCATCTCGAAGTGAAGGGGAAGGGACCCATCTGCGGGCGCTGGAGACATCACCAGGGCTCCCTTCTCCTCCTCCCTGCGATCTAAAAACCCCTGCACCCAGCAAAGTTCCACCAGGCAGGGCCTCTAAAACCCATCGTGCTCCCCAGACACTCAGAGATTAACAAAGAAAATTCTATTTAAGTAAATTCGGTGCGTCAAAACCAGCAGAGAGGCAGAATTTAGATTAAAAACTGTCCGTCCCCCCCCCCCGGTCTGTTTCAGATCACAGGGCTAAGGGTTGTCCACAAACACGTCTGCAGAGCTTTACAAACACGTTTAGCTTTACACGTGTGAGCTTTTCTATAGATGTGGGCCACTGCTGACTAAAATAAGGCTTCTGCAAGCGTTAGCAGGCTTGGGGCTTTCTGGCAGTTTTGCCTTCTGAAGAAATTTTACCCAGTAGCTACAGTCTAACAGGAAAAAAAACAGACAATGTTTCAATCCTAAATCTGCCCCCGTGCAAGATGTTTGGAAGGAGAAGCCTTGAAATGCACATTTTGGTTTATTTTGCTGTTTAAATAGAAACCCTCCTCTGGCACTTTGCTTTTTTAATATTTTTTTTTTTTTAAAATTTTGAAAATAGACCGTTTGTTTCCCCGATGACCTCTCCCTGGGAATCACTTTTAAGTCTTCCCTGTTTTGACATGTTTGTGCAGAGCTCAGCGTTCACCTTCCTAAACCGAAACCTTATCCCCCGCTACTGAAAAAGTTGATTCCAGGGTTTTGTGCAAACCCAGCCCCACGGAGCAAGGAACCAGGGTGGGCTCAGTGATGGGTACTCCCTTGCATCCCCGAGATAAAAATACAATTCTACACACACCTCACCTTGCCCTGGTGCTCTTCGTGGCTTGCTTAAGGAGGTCATCTCCACACGGGGTTTGGTTTTTTTTTTTTTTGCAAGTGATTCAGTGTAAAAATTGGGGTTAGAAACGTTTTCTTAGCCTAAGTCTGACTCATCTTCCCATAGCACCCGGGAGCAGTGAACTGCCGTTTAACCAGCCGGCGGAGGGGAGGATTCCTGGGTGGTCCCTGTAACCACAGAGCACAGAAAGCAAAGCATTAAAATGTAACATGAGGATGAAGGGAAAGGGGCACCGAACCACTTTCTCCCGGCGTTATCTCAAAGCAGCAGATGGGGAACAGAGATAGCGAGGGTGGCTGCTCATTTTTCCATGCCCTCTCCAGCCAAATCCAGTAAATAATGAAGTGTAATTTGCCAAATAGCTTTTGAATGTATTATTTGCTTTCGAAGGTCATGATATTTCCACCGTGGCAGGGAATCCTTGATTTGCGTGGTGGGGGTTAGGGGAGGGAATTGGGTCCCGAGAGGCTCAGCGTTGGGGCTTTTACTAGTCCTACCTGAGCAAAGAGTCGTGCTTAGAGAGAGATGCAAATAGAGTGAGTGATTTTGCATGATGTCTTTTCACAGAATGATATGGGCTTGGAAGGGACCTCTGGAGATCACAGAATCATAGAACCATCTAGGTTGGAAGGGACCTTCAAGAGCATCTAGTCCAACCATCAACCCAACTCTGACAAAAAATTCCCATCTCCATGTCCCCCAGCACCATGTCAACCCATCTCTTGAACACCTCCAGGGATGGTGCCTCAACCACTTCCCTGGGCAGCCCATTCCAAGGCTTAATAACCCTTTTAGTGTAAAAATTTTTCCTAATATCCAACCTGAACCTCCCCTGGTGCAACTTGAGGCCCTTTCCTCTAGTCCTGTTGCCTGTGAGTTGGGACAAGAGTCATCTAGTCATCTAGTCCAATCCCCGGCCAAAGCAGGTCCACCCAGAGCAGGTTGCACAGGAACATGTCCAGGTGGGTTTTGAATGTCTCCAGAGAAGGAGACTCCACCACCTCCCTGGGCACCCTTTTATTTGGGGAAGACAGGGGGAAAGGTACAAAGATGGAGACAGAAAAGTGGTTCTGTTTGGTTTGGTGAAGGAACTGCGTTTGGTGACACTTTGCAGCATGGTCAACCTCCCCCTGTTCTGCAGAGCTCCAGGTGGGTCCTCACTGACCCAACCCCTGGATTCGCACTTCCAAAAAACACCCCGACATTGTGTTGTTTGGGCCTGAAGTGATGCCTGACCCCAGACTGGTCAGACTGGAAAGAAGCTGGGCTGCTGGTGCTCAGCAACCGCAGCGCTGCCTTCAGCCCTGACTCACCCTTGCATTAGGGATGCGCTCAACGTTGCTTGAAACAAGCACCCGCCAGTGTTTTGCAAGTTTATTAAATCAGAGCCTAAATTAACTTAGAGCCATGGTAAGCCGGGGTAGCTGGGATTTCCACAAAACAGAGAATTCTTTGATTTTTGATGTCTACGTCCAGACATTCATGAAAACACCAAAAGAGCTTGTGCCTGTTGCCGTTTTTCCACTGAGAACAGTTTTGATTGAGAAATTTCCAGTAGGTTACAGTGCTAAACCAGCCTCAGGTGGGAGATTTACATATAAGACCGATAAAGTTCAGTCGTTTGAGATGGTGGTTGGATGAGGCTTCCCTTTGCTGCAAAAGATGTTTTTCAGGAATGCTTAAAATATATGAAAAAGGGCCAAACCTTTATTCGGATGGAGGAGGTTTGTTTTTTTTCAAACGGTTGCTTTTGTTTGTGAAACTCTTTGGCTACAAATATCCGCCTCCTTCCAAATAAATTAGAAAAAGGAAGAAAAAAAGGAAAAGAAAGGAAGAGCTTTGCTTCTCATCAGGACTTACTCCAAGGCCCGGCTCTTGGCTTGGCCCCGTGCTCTCCCATGGGGGCGGCTGAGCATTGTTCAGTGACTCACCCCGAATCGCGTCGCTCCCTGCTACGGGCTGCACATGATGTAACTCTGTGCTAATGTGGGATTTTCCAGCTCTTTTGTTTTTCCCTCCCTCCTCGAACGGGTTTTCTCCTGGTTCTTCATCCTGCCTCAGCCTTCTGTCAGCTTACTCGTTTGCAGGATTGCCTGTCGATAATGAAAATTTAATTTTTTTGCCTTTTGCTTCTTTTTGGGCTGGGATGCTCAAAGCTGGAGTGGTGATTCAGAGGTGCTCTTCTCCCTGTGTTTCTTGGTCACCCTGGTGTAGGACTCTTTACCTCTCATCACTCTCTACAACTACCTGAAAGGACACTGTAGAGAGGTTGGTGCTGGTCTCTTCTCCCAGGTAATTAGTGATAGAACAGGAGGGAATGTCTTCAAGCTACAACTGGGTAGGTTTAGACTGAACATTAGGAAAGAGTTTTTCACAGAAAGAGTAGTCAGGCGTTGGAATAGGCTGCCCAGGGAGGGGGTTGAGTCACCATCCCTGGATGAGTTTAAGAGTCACTTAGATGTGGTGCTGAGGGATATGGTGTCAGGGAGAACTTTGTAGAGTAGGGTTGATGGTTGGACTCGATGATCCCAAGGGTCTTTTCCAACCTAAATGATTCTATGGTGTCTGGAGCTGCTCAGCTATCTCCCAGGCTCCAGACACCACCTGGGGTGATGAACCCCAGCAGGCTGATGTCTGGAAAGGTCTTTGATATCACCATCGAATTTCCAGTAGCACATTCATGGTTGGCTTGTAGGGAGACCACATGCGCCATGTGACCTACCTCACCAGACCTGGCTTGTGCCCTTGTACAGGCTTATTATAAGCACAGGATTGTGTTTCTTGCATTTAAGAAGCCTGTGCATGGACTTGCAGGGTTTGGGGGTAGGGCTGGAGGGTCTGGATGTGAAAATTTCAGAAGAAAAAAAGATTTCTCTGTTCTTCTGACAATTCAATGACCAGCACGACTCCTGTCATCTTTCCCAGTCCCATGTCCTTATGGCCATTTTTCTCTCCTTCTTCTTTCAGATATGGAATGTGCAGATGTGCCTTTATTAACTCCCAGCAGCAAAGAAATGATGTCTCAGGCATTGAAAGCCACCTTCAGCGGCTTCGCGAAAGAGCAGCAGCGGCTGGGAATCCCCAAAGGTAAGACCTGGCTTCCCAGAGAGAAGCTGGGCAGAGACAGACACCATGTCCTCCTGCCAGGCTGCCCTTCTCCACATCTGCCGTCTCTTGTGTTGGTGCTCTTCAGGCAGTATCACCTCAATTTTTTCCCCAAAAAATCTGGACGTACAGGCAAAGCCATTCAGTACTTTGCATTCTACACCTGGCTGCCAGATTGTGCCTGTCTGTCCCCCTAACTTCTGGTGGATGGCTGCTCTCATGACTTTGGGGACCTGACCTGCTCCTTTTGGAGGCAGCTCCAGGACTTCTATTTGCAAGTCATCTCCACTATATGGAGAAGCAGCAGGGTCCTTTCACAGGAGGCTGATGACAGGGAGAAGCCAAGTGAAATAGAGAAAAGGGTGGGAGAAAGGGTCAGAGAAATGGTGGAATTGTTCAAAGTCCCAAACAACTAATTCCGTGTGTGAAATAGGGTTGATCCAAACTGTAATTATGGTGTTCCCTCCCCACATTTTGCCCTTGTGCCTATGGACTGTTAATCTCTATGGGATGAAACTCAAGAGGTGCTTATTCCCTGGGACACCTCTAGCACTGTTGGGTGTCCTGTTTTTTCTGGGGAAATGGCTTGTGGTTGCTCACTAATGGATCTCTTCTACAACCCCTTGGTGCAGATCCCCAGCAGTGGACGGAGACGCACGTGCGGGACTGGGTGATGTGGGCGGTGAACGAGTTCAGCCTGAAGGGAGTGGATTTCCAGAAGTTTTGCATGAACGGAGCTGCCCTCTGCGCCCTGGGCAAAGAGTGCTTCTTGGAGCTAGCGCCGGACTTTGTGGGAGACATCCTTTGGGAACATCTGGAGATCTTGCAGAAAGGTGAGTCCTGGAGTCACCAGGGTTGAATGGCTCATGCCATCCTGGCTGGCCTGATTTTGGGTCTTTCCAAAGACCTTGGCTGGCAGGCTGGCTGTGCAATGAGGTGTTCACCTTGGGCTTTAATCCCAAGAAAAGCAGCTTTCGAAGCCCAACTTTTCCGGTAAGGTTTCAAACGGGCATCCCGAGCGTTGGTGGGCAATGCAAATCCTGGCACTGCTTGAAAGAGGAAGGGTGTTCGCGCCGGCCGCTTGGCTCTGCCTGCCTGGAAACGGGGCTTGGGATTTTCCAAAGCATTCTTTCCTCCCCTCCTTCCCCTCCCGTTGCGAATTTTACTACTTCCTCCGGTAGAACTGGCTACGACAACACCGCCAAAATCCCACCCTGATTTCCCAGTTGTGATTGGAAGCTGCTGCTTCTTTGTTTCACGGCCCAAAAAGGCGTCAGGGCATTTCAAGAGTGGCCCCGTGTCCCCTGCTGGAGAAGCCATCTCTGGTTGCTTTTGGGTGTTGATTTTTCACAGCGTCTGGATGCCCCCGAGCAACGCTTAACGGTTTCTAAATGGTTTCTAAAGGGCAGGGGAAGAGCTTAACACCTTTAACTCAACGCAACAAATCTGGGCTCCCTCTCCAGCTCGTTTTTTGTGCAGAGCTGTTTGCTTTCCTGGAATATCCCTCCCGCTGTCATAGCGACCCTGCCTGCTTGTCAGCGGGCCTCTGCTGGTGGCAGGAAGGAGGGGAGGGGGGGGGACGACAAAGTTATGCCTTCCAGGAAACCATCGTCAAATGGATGTTAATTGCTGATTACTAATTTTACCGCTACCTGTGGTTTGCAGAAGGTAAACACCTCTCTTCCCAGGGTCTTGCGTGCGACAGGCTGTTTTTCTGCGCTTTGGCTCTCCATCCCTTCTCTTCTTCTCGTTGTGCATGATTTTTGTTGAGTGCTTACATCAACAGCAAGGGGTTTAACCAAACAAAGCAAAACGTCGCGGTCAGCCCAGTTTCTCCTTGCTGGAAGCCATTGCCTAGAACTTAGCTGTGCCTTCCCACCACCCTCCTACCTTCGTTTGGGCTGTAACCCTCTGGAGAGGGTGCGATGTGCTGCAGGTACTCACCTGGCATTGCAGCTCCTTCCTGCAGCATCCCCCACGGGCACGGAGATGAGCTGGGTGCTGGGGTGTCACAGGAAAGCAGGGATCACCTTTAGGATGCTGTAGTCACGAGGCTGCTCTCCTGAGATGGAGAGGAGCTTTGAGAAAGAAACTGGAAATCTTTATGCCCGTCGCAGCTTTTCTTCTGAAAGGATGAGAAAGAATAAGGCTGAATTTCTTTATTTTGACGCTGTTGGTGTAGCCCTGGGAACCAAGAAGTCTCTCTTCTGGGTTCGGTTTTACTTGTGACTCTGTCACCTCTTGCATAAGCTGTCTGAGCCTTCGCTTCTGTAGCGGGTTCTTCACACATTTCCCAGAAGGGCAGTATCTACGAAGTATTTGGAGAGTAACTAAGAAGAGCTTCCAAGAAATAACCAGCCTCACCCCAGGACGAATTTCTGTTCCCTGTAAGTCATGGGACTCGTCTTACTGGTAGTACATCTCCAAACCCCTGAGAAGATCTGGGTTCTGCTGTGTTTGTGCAAAGTTCTCCCTGGCCCATCTCTCCCCACGCAAGAGGTTGTCTCCATTTTGCAGTTGAGGACGTGAAGCGTGAAGAACTCAAGCTTTCCTCAGGCTCACCTGTGGAGTCAGGGTCCAACTGGCCAGTCCCTGGCTCTTCCATCTTCCCCAGCCACCCACCGTCATCGTTTGGGGGTGTTGATGCTGGGAGTGGTGGTTAACCCCAAAATGTTTAGCTTCACCTATAGTGGTGGGACCACCGGCATCGGGTCACGCTGGGACAGGCTGTGACCTTGCTGTCCCTCCCTTTGTGAGCACTTCGAGTGACTCACGTACCACAGGCTGCTCGGGGTTTAAAAACGGCAGCAGATGGGCGACTTTTCCCTGCCTGGATTTGGGTATTTTCAGGCATAGTTTTCCAAATTTCTTCCTAAAATAACCTCTTCAGTTACCAGCAGTCAGCAGTGCCCTCCGCTTGACTGTAAGAGTAGCTGAAGGTTGCTCTCCTTTCCCTGTGGTCACCCACCCTGCCCCTTGGCAGACACCGTGGGGAGAGGAAAAGAGCGTTTCTCATTAGGTCTCTCTGTGTTTGCACAAAACCTCCTTTTGTTAGAGAATATTTTCCACTCTGCAATCCCCCGGGAGAGAGGGCCAAAATTAGGCTTCTTGCAAACGAACGTGCGTTATCTTCGGTTCGGTCCTCTTTAGCCTCAGCAGAAATAAACACAACCCGGCGTTGTCTCTGTGTTTGTTTTTGTTTTTTTTTTTTAATTTTTGGTTACCCTCTCTAAGGAAAATAAAATCTGCCATGCCAGTACCTCTGCCCACATGCCGTGCTGGAAGGAGTAAGGTGTTAATGGAAAAACTGGTCAGGGTAGGAGCAGTGTGGCTTTTATACGGGAAAGCAAATTCAGCGCCGAGCTCAGGAGCCCCAAAGTGCTCGGAAAAAGCAGAGAATCTACACTTTGATGCAAAACGTGCTCTTTCTTGGTGAATAATACCTATAGAAAGGCTAAAATTTTACGTGCTGCCCCTACGTAGACTATGGGGTCTGTATCAGGAGCTGGGTGATGGACAGTGCGGCGAAGCTTTTTTGAGCGGAGGATCTTCTGCCTCCATCAGGTGCAAGGCAAAAGGTGCTGCGTAGGCTGGGAATTAGCATTAATTTGGGGTTGTAAGAGCTGGTTTTGGTATGCATTGCCCACTCACTTGCACACACCTACTGCTGGTCTAAAAATAGGGACTTTTTCAGGAAAACAACTGTCCTTGTGTGGTGGGTATTTTATTTTCACGAGCTCATACATGTAAGTGTGATAAGCAGTCCTCAAGAGAGTGAACGATGACAAAAATTAAGGCAAGTGAGGAAATTGTGCAACTGGTATTTCAGAACCACCTGGAGCCTCCGATTGAGAAAGATGTTGCTGTTTTGTTTTGTTTTGTTTAAATTTGGGCATGCCTGCTGCAAGAATCCCCAAAGGAACCCAAATGCATCGAGCACTTGTTTCGGTGGGATTTCAGCTCCAAACTCATTTCTGTTCCTTTGAATGTCCCAGTTTAACCCAGAGAGGAGCATTTTAGGAAGTTCAGACCTCTCTGCATTACAGTGACTCTTGTGAAGCACAGTATGCCTGTGGACATGTGACATTTCCTTCCTTTTCTCTTTGCAGAAGAGGTAAAACCCTACCCAGCAAATGGACTGAATACGACGTATCCAGAATCCCGCTATACTTCAGACTACTTCATTAGTAAGTCTCAATTATCAGTATCATTCTGGTGCTTCCAGGCATGAAAGTGCCATCTACTAGAGGTTTTTCAGCACCACGTGAGGATCGTACCAGGCAGTTGTTGCTCTGTCGTGGCAGAGCATGAAAAGTGTGTAATTTTATCTTTCTTAGTAGTTTGGGTTTATTTATTAGCCATCTTTATTTTGGGGGGACCGCCTTGAGGTGCCATAACCTGACTTTAGAAGCACTCTTTGTTTGAAGCTGTAGCTCAGTAGATCTGAAAAGCAACCTCAACACCTCAAAACATTAGGAATTAAAAAAAAATAATTATTAAAAAAGGGGGTGTATGGGGAAAGAAGGCTTAATTCTGAATTGCCAGGTAGAAGCCTAGCAAGGAAAGAGATGAGTCATCAATCTAGACTCCTGCCCTTCCCATTGCCATTGGGGTGGAGATGTTGTCTAAGGGCATTTGAAATCCGTGGTGTATTTCATGAACCAGCAAAAAAACCCAACTCACGTGAATTGGGATCCCAGGCTCTGACCAGTGAGGAGAGGAAGTGACTCTGGCAGTGACTCATCTATCACAATTATCAATGAAGTTTCTTTGCTGTATATCCCCTTTGCTGAGACTATGCTCGTCGTGATTTTCCAGCTTTTTCCCACCAGCAGCTTGCTTGAGAGGAGTTTGGCGTAATCCACGTTGATGGTGGTTGAGGATGTCTTATTTTAAAAAACTGCTGCAATTTTAAGAAAGCTTTTAGAAACCTTACTCAAAATTAGTGCCCGGTTGCTCTGGGTGTTTTATATCCAAAGACAGTCTCCCCTCCCACTGCAGACCTCAGATCTCTCTGTGCCATGGGAGACTGAAGGGGGAGAGAGCAACGCTCTGGTTTCTTCGAGCTGCTTGTCTTTGGGTTCTTTCTGAGGCTCCCCTTCTGCCGGCAGGTTATGGCATCGAGCACGCACAGTGCGTGCCCCCCTCCGAGTTCTCCGAGCCCAGCTTCATCACAGAGTCCTACCAGACCCTCCATCCCATCAGCTCGGAAGAGCTCCTGTCCCTCAAGTACGAGAACGACTATCCCTCAGTCATCCTGCGTGACCCGGTCCAGACGGACTCCCTGCAGACAGACTACTTCACCATCAAGCAAGAAGTAGTAACGCCAGACAACATGTGCATGGGACGTGCCAGTCGAGGTAAAGCTGGGCATCTCCCAGGGTTTGCTTGGGTTCTTGCCACTTCCACCTATGTCAACATTCCCCTCTGTAGGAGATCTATTTTGAGGGGACCAAGGCCATCAGCGTGCTGGGCAATGCCGGTAATGAAGCCATATCTCTGATGAGGTTGAACTTCCAGATGGATCCCCTGGTGGCTTTGAGCCCTCCCTGCCTTTCTGCCTCGGGAAAACATGATGAAGGGCTTTCTTTTCTCTGCTCTGCTGCCTGGTTTTGTAGCAAAAATGTAGCATTTCTGGCTCTGTACTTTGATGTCAAACTTGAGTGAAATGGAAATAGGTTTTAAGGTTATTAGGGAGGACAGAGACTGCTGTGTGGTTGTATAAATCTCATTTTCCTAGAAGACCCGTCAAAACCCCACAAATCCTTCAGAAGTTCTCATCAGGACTTACTGTCCAAGGCTCTGAAGAGTTTTACACTTGATGATTCAAAGTCTTTATCCATTATCTCCATTGATTTTGAGGTCTGTTTGCTTAAACTGATAATCTGTTCTGTTGAACCCAAGCCCCGTGCTTTTTTAGGAGATGGAGATGTCATGGGTTGAGTCAGCAGCAGAGCTGAAGGACCTCCCTGAACCTTTGTGCTGCGACCCTACATCTCCAAAGAGTTAGAGGTGCACGATTCCTCTTTGAGATGGTGGGATTTAAACACCTAAACACTTTTGAGGATCTGAGCCCAAATGCCTTTTCAATTAATATTATTAAATTCTGAACACATGGGGCCCAGATGCCCGACTACTTTGTAATTGCATCGCTTAATGCGAGGCTGAGGATACTCAAAGCCAAAATTTAATCCATAGAGCTCAAAGTCACTTACAAAGGGGTATCGTTATCTCCCGATTCCAGGTAGGGAACCTGAGGCCAGGGGAAGAGATCTGACCTGCCTGCGGTCGCGCCCTGAATAGAATCCAGGTGTCCCCAATGCCTAAAATTCATTATAGTGACGTGTTGCTGTGCACCAGGTTTGATGTTGGAATGTTTAAACCCATTCATCCGGCTCCGAGAGCTGGAGATGTGCTGGTTCCCTGTGAAAGCCCAGGTCTGCATGGCACACGCGTCGCCCAGCGGAGCTCGTTTTAAGTTTCTCATTCTTTTTTCCAAGCCGGGAAGAGCTAATGACAGGAAAGTTATTATTTTGTATTATTACCTCTGCTTCTGCTGCTGGCTGAGTGTTAATATGACAGAGGTGACTTGGACGATACGGTGAGCCAAAAGGGCAGGGGTGTTATAATTTTAGGTATGTTCCTCTTTCTGGAGCTGTTTTTCTGGCTGTCTTTCATCAGTGTCTTTCCCTTTTCTTTACCATAGGTGATTTCAAAATAATTCCCAGTGAAACGCAATGATTCAGGCATGCTTTGGCAATTGTACCTGGAGCCTGTTCTCAGTGATGAGCTTCAAAAGGCTCCAGGGGAGGGAAGAAAGAGCCCTTAACTCCTCATTGGGGCTCCAGGGTGTTAGCAAACACTTTAACAAACTAATTGCAATTAAAGAAATACAACAGGCTGTGGCTGTGCTGATGCTAACGCTACATTTCATCCATGTACAAGGGCCTTTGGGTGGCATAAATCCTCCCAGAGTGGCATAAAGAAGCCTTAACATCCAGCACGAGTCCAGTTTATTTATATTTAAGTACGTCTTTACCTTCCGCTGTATTAAAAGATTAGTCCGTCGCAAAGTCAAGCCTTTCAGCAGTGGGAAATTTAGGATGAAGGTTTTCCAGACAGCCGCCTTTTGTCTTTTCTTTGTGGGGGCTTTAGGAGTTAATTTTGTGGTCCCATGGGAGTTTTTTTCACTCTGCCTTATCAGCGAGGACGTCTGGTTGGAAAGTGCAGCTGCCAGACTCTTAACAAGTTTCTCCCGAGTAGGTGCAAGGCGTGATTTTTCCAAAGGCTCCCATTTAGGTCAAATTTAGGTGAATTTTCAGTGAAATGACCCAAGTCACGTCTCCAGCACTGCGGCTGTTCATCTGGCAGATTTTTAATTCCTTTTCTAAACGAGCTTGTGCCGCAGGACTTCTCGGGGAAGTGGTTACGCCAATTAATGAACACGCAGAAAGCGGTGTTAATTTTCCCCTCGCAGGATTCAGGAAGTGATTGAAATTCTCCAAAAAAAAAAAAAAAAAGAAAAAACAAAGCAGAAATAAAAAATAAAATGAGTTTGTAGCGTGGATATTACCAGCAGAATCAAGCCAGTGGGGCCAAACCTCAACTGATTCCGGGCCAGAAATTGGGGCAGAGCCCACGGTAGTGGAGTCTTTTCACAGCAAGTGCTCTTCAAACTACAACACAACAAATATTTTTGGGGGTGCGTGCCAGCGCCCTTCCACGTTCCTCTTCCCCTGTGATTTACTCTCTGGGCCCAAGCTGCGGGTAGTGCTGCCAATGGAAATTTCTCCAGGAGTTCTTGCACAATCCCAGCAGCTGTTTTTAGCCCGGTTTGGGAAATTAGTGAACTTGAATGATCCTGTTACGCTCTGAGTTTGTCAGTAAAGATGTTGAGCAATCGGCAGCGTAGGGGAGATCAGAGAGAGCAATTTCAGTTTGTTCTTTGGATCCTTTTTTGGTTGTTTTACGTACAGAGGGTATACTCACACTGTCTCTAGTGGGTGTAAAGCAGCATTGAGGATCTGGCCTCTCGTGTTCTGGTCTTGACTAAAAATACCCCAGAGAGTAGCCTTGATACAACCCAGCTGTGCTCACCTTACCACAACTGGAAAAATAGCTGTTTGAGCTCTCAGCCTTTTGCTCTCCTCCTCCATCAAATCTGCTGCTGTTTTGGGGGATTTGGGGGGGTGGAAGCTGGTTGTAACATATGGCAATAAAAGGCTGCCGTGTAGTTTTGTGGGAAACATCAAAAGTAAAGAAGCTGGGTGTCCAGTGCCCTGGAATACACCTGAACAGCATTTATATAGGGCTGGCAGATATAACATGGGACTTACTGGAGACCTGTATCTTTCAGCAGCAAGAGCAAAAGGTCCTGGCACCTCAACTGAGCCTTGAATATCTGTCTGAAGTAGATTATTTCTCTGCTGTTGCCTTTTTGAAACAGGACAATTTCCATTTAGCCCCAGGCATCAGTCTTGGGTAGGGAGTCAGGACTTTGGGTTTTCCCCCTGACTCTCTCTCTGCCTTGCTCTGGTGCCTGACCATCTCCAGGGCTCACATAGCCCCGCTCCGAGTTACGAAAATAACAAAAGAATCCCAGTTTCAGGCCAAACTTTTGAGTTTGTTTGGAGATGAGGCCTGGTGGGACACCAACATTTGCCTGGTTGCCTTCTGCCTGCACCCCGGGCGGGCGAAGCATTCTTCTCCTGGCCGTGGCAAGCTAGAGCATCCCCGTGCTGGCCAGGCACATCTCACATGCCTTTCCTTCTCCCCAGGTAAACTGGGCGGCCAGGACTCCTTCGAGAGCATAGAGAGCTACGATAGCTGCGACCGGCTGACGCAGTCCTGGAGCAGCCAGTCCTCCTTCCAGAGCCTGCAGCGTGTCCCCTCCTACGACAGCTTTGACTCGGAGGACTACCCCGCCGCCCTGCCCAACCACAAGCCCAAGGGCACCTTCAAGGACTATGTTCGAGATCGGGCCGATATGAACAAGGACAAGCCTGTCATTCCTGCTGCCGCCCTTGCTGGCTACACAGGTAGGGTCACACTCCTCAAGAAACCATCTCATCTCGGGTAGAGCTTCTCCGGAGGTGGAGGGCAGAGCCTCCAGGGTCTCTGGGTTGATCACTGGCTCAGCGGTCCGTGGGTGAGGAGTTTTGGGGTTTCCCTGGGCTCAGCCACAC
>JAHREE010124559.1:0-15828 GCA_033628505.1 Tringa tobata | reverse complement strand
GGATCGATGCTCCCGTGCAATTATTGCTCCTGGGGGGGACGGGGGTTGGATCTTATCCTCTCAGCTGCCTGGTCCTGCTGAGGCATGGGGGAGGCAGAGTGGAAAACACAGCTTAGAGATGCGAGGATAGAGAAATGCCATTTGGCTGGCATCAGGGAAGGAGGGAGCTGGCTTTTTAGGCTTGTGTCCATCAGTCCAGTTGCAATTCGGGGACCTTCTCGAAATCAGAAGCTGCCACCTTGGCTTCCGTGCTTGATCCGGGTTTGCTTCAGGAAGGCAAGTTGGCTCCCAGCTTTTTTAGCTTCAATTTAATCCTTACATTTGTCTTTCCTGATCAGGGGAGGAAACAGGCTGGGTTGGTTGTTTATTTACACACCCCGTTTTTGCTGGGAAGTCCAGAATTACCAAGCTTTCACGCCTTCAGTTTGCTTGACAACCAAAAAGGGGGGAAAAAAATTATTAACACTTGCCAGCTCAACCGCTCTGAAAATCTGAAAATCCCAGACAAAAGTCGCCTGTGCTTAATAAGGTGCCAGCTCTGAAAGTATACATGCTTTCTTGCGTGTATACACGAGGATGCTGGCTTTAATGAGGTGATTCCAGCACACAGATGGTGCCTTTGCAACAGTTTTCCCAAAACCAGCCCGATGCTGGCAGGGAAACGTGCCCCCCCCCAAGCGCTTCCTCCCGACCCCATCCATGAAGGGAGCAGCTGGACCAGGCTGTGAATGGGACCGATGGACCCAAACCGAGGGATGCAGAACCAACAGCCCCGTTAGGAAACTCCACGTCAGGTGTTGCAGTTGGGTTGCCGAGCCAGTAAGCCCATTAAAATCCTTGCTAGGGGGAACACAAGAGCTCTCGTTTGCGTGTGTCACCTTCAGGCTAAGATAAATAATAATAATGAGGACGACGAGTGATTTAGAGGATTTTTACCAGTGTAATTAATGCTGATTTATATCGCAGGGTAGCAGAGGGACGGGCTGTGATAGAAGGAGCGGGTGAAGTTTCTGAATGAGACGGGGAAGGGGATGACAGTGGGGAGTGAAAAATGAAATGTGCTTTGCTAAAAAAAGCAAGCGGAGCTGGCTCAAGCAGCGCGTGGAGCAAAGCAGGTGACATAAATAATGCCAGCGTATCTGCCGTTCCCCTTAACAGGGATCACTCACTCTGTAATTAGATGGAGTTATTAGTGTCTTCGGTCGCCGTGTGAGGGGATATTGGGCTCTGCGAGACAGAAAATCAGAGTCTCTCTCCATCCTATGGAGCCAATTAAATGGCAGTGAGGGAGAAAGAGAGTTTAGTCTAGGTAAATAGATGAGTCTGTGAGTTACATGACTTTGAGGGTGGGCTTCATAGGATCCAAATTAAGTCACCTAACCTCTGGCTGGAGAACTTGTTCTTCAGAGCACCCTTGCTGGGAGGACCATTCCCACCCACGGGGACCTGCTGGAGTCACCAGGGCTGCCTGGGGTCCTCTCTGGTGTCCCAGGGGAGGCATACACCCTGCAACTGCTTGATTTTACTATGTCCCTGACTGTGAGCTCCTGATCCCAGCCTTCTCCTTTACAGTCAGGTCTAGCACGGATGGCCTGACTGATCACACCAAGAAGGTGGTGGGGCTCTCCGGGCTGATTCTGTCCCAGGGTAGCCATGGGATCTTGGCTGTTGACTGCAACATTGATCGCAATTCATTGATTATGAATTCAAGACGTTGCTGATCAACATCAGCTATGACATGGTGTGTACCAGAGAGGTGAAGCGAAGCTGTTCCCCTGCTCATTGGGCTGTCAAGGAAAAGGGGATCGTTTCTTTGACGTGGTGCCAACACCTGCTCCTTGGAGCAGTGGGAGCTTCAGGACATCTGAAAATAACAGTTTTAATGTGAACTTCATCTGGCAACAACCCCATTATGGAAACAACAGGTTGGATCAATGCAGAAGTATCTCCCAAACTCCCTCTGCTGGGAAGCGGGGCAGTCAGAAATCAATGAGCATCTTATTGGCCTGTGCAGCTGGTTGCCTGGAAGTAATCCCTGTTACAAGCTGCCCCCATTTCCTTGAGATGGATTCTAGCACGGCTTTGGGGAGCTGGATGCTTGGGGAGTGCTCTGCTGGTCACCCAGGACATCCCACCCATGTGGCTAATGGCCGGTTGGCTCGCAGGCTCTCGATCCCTGCCCAGCTCTGCCTATCCTTCTCCCATGCACAGCATCACTAGCCAGTGGCTTCTCCCTGCCTCCTCTCCTGCTGACACCCTCTGTCCCACCACGTCCACCTAACTGATGGCTTTAAGGTCTTCCGTGTGTCCTCTGAGAAGCACAGCCTTGATGGGGAAAACATTTCCAGATATTGCAAGGAGATGGGGGCTGGTTCTTCCTCCAGACACAGGTAGCAGCCACGACCTGGCACCAGGGATGACCTTCATTTGGCTGCTTCATGCGGTGTATGAGCAGACCGAGGAGGTTTTCTGACTCTCAGGGGCTCAGTTTGAAAAAGTAATTTAACTAAAATGCACTGGGAGCAGGGGCCGTAAGCACGACAAAGCCAACGGGGTCAGCTAGGGAGGTGGTACACTGGAATGTATTAGGTACAAGAAAAACAGCAAAACAGCTTTGGGACTGCTAAAATATTGATTGCATTCTTCAAGCAAAGCATAACATATCCCTGCTCCCGCTGTGCCAACTGTGTTTAATGTCTTGATCCTCCCTCCAGCCTTGCCTGCTAGCACTGGGCAGGATGAGTCCAAGTCTGTCTGCCTCCCTTTACAGGAGGAACAATTCAGCTTTTTAAAGTCTTTGCCTGGGAAAAGAGGGGTTGTACCTCCCTGCAAGGCTCACGGCTGCTGGTTCCCATGAAATTCCCTCCAATTCCTGCTCCCGGGGCTGGGAGAGACACGGTGCCTGCAAGCCCAGGGACTTCCCCTTCATCGCCTTCTTGCTCGTTCCCAGACCGTGGCATTTTTGTCCCTTCTGCACCCCAGGCAGGTTTCTGGGGGTACACTGGACCCTGTATCCCTGGTCCTGGTCCCACCAGCCTCTGTGCCTCCCATCACAGCCACTCGCAGGGATGCTGGGGAAATGGCCAGCGGGCCCACAGCCACACGAATGGCTGAGCAAACTCCCCACCACTCCAGAGCAGCTTCATTGGTTGCCCTCCCCCTCCAAGGAGTCCAAAAAGACACGATGACTCACTCCTTTTCCACAGGCAGCATCGCCAGCACTTGAAATACTTGGTGTTTTTCTTAGAGTCCTGGCTCCTGAAGCCATGTAATTACTTGAGCTTTCATTTTCTTTAAATAAAGCCCATTTCTAACACTCGTACTTGCAAAGAATAGCCGGAAAATGTGACCTCTTACCAGCTCAGAAGCCACACAGCGAAACCCCCACCTTTGTTCTTTCTTATTCTTTCTTTTTCCAATTTTCCTTCATTTCATGGTTTTTACAATCTTCTCTTGCATATTGGGGTTGCTGGAAGTCGTCTTTCTCTGGCCCATGGGTCTTGCAATGTTGCAAATGATCTTGAGTGTGTGACTTGGTGGTGACGTTGACATCTCAGGTCCTTTGGCTTCAAGACTTTGTTCTCGATATTTTTCTGCCTGGTGAAGTGCAGTTTTGTGCAACGTAAGGTAAAGAAAAAGGTAACAAGTCCCAACCTACACAAGCTGTTGCTGGTATGACTTGTCTTGTCTCTGCATGTCCTGGATCCATCCCTTGTTTTGAATTTCATCAGAAAACCCTGAGTTCACACTGGTTAAATTTAATTGTCCCCAGAAGAGCCCAAGTTCTTTACGAGCTCCCTTCTGCTGAGCGATGCTGCATTATCCATACTCAGGCAAACCACAATCCCACGCTGCGCCGGTCCCTACGCAGCAAATGTTCTGGTCCCAGCTTTGAAATCACTTGCCCAACCTGCCTCGCTGCTCCTTTTAACCTCACATAGCAGGGCTGAAGACGCCGTTCCTTCCTCCCTGCCCGCAGGTGTCATGAGGGTGAAAGTCCTCCCAGGCTCCCTGCAGCACAAGTTTGGCTCTGGACTTTGTGATCCAAGTGTAAGTTTAAGCTGGTCTTTTCAGTTTAGAGGAGAAACAGAGGAGCTTTCCTTGGGTGACTTAGTCCATCCCAGCAGCAGACATTCCTCAGGTGGGAATGGATGAATGAAAGGCTGGAAGAGCTGCCCCTTTCCCCTCGATTTTGAAGGTGTCTGGACAGTTAGCTGTGTATCCTTCAGCTTTGATGTTTAGCTCTAGATGAGATGAAGAAGCTCGTTTGATGCTCCTGTTCTGGGATATGCCATGGAGAAGCGGCATACCTGGTGACGAGGAGGGAACTCTGCCCATTCCACCCATCAGGGATATGTGCAGGATGGAGACTCCACAAAATGATCCAATCCCAGGCAAAACTCCAGCTGAAGCTTTTGTTTTATGGGAAAACAGAGATCACAGCCGCGAGACACAACGGTACAGAAAACCAGCCTCTGCAGCTGAAGGAACAAGGTTGTGTTTCCCCCGCTCTGTTCATGAGCTTTGAAAAATTTGTCATCTGCCCTCAACCAAAATGGCAGCCAGCATCCTTGGGCAGGAGACCAGGAATCGCCTTTTGAAATAATCCACTCATTTTTAACAACAAACACCAGTGATCTGCAGCGAGTGAGAAGCTCCCTATTAAAAGTAACCCAGAGACATTCCAAAACACATACTTTCTGGGGGGGGAGGTTGAGGGGGGAGGGCAGGCAGCAAGCGTTTTTAGCAACATCAATCAAGGCACGGGCCAAAGTCACACATTCAAATCGAGACCTACAAAATATGGAAAAGTTTAAATAATCCTTGGAAGCAATCCAGGAATTGGTCATTCAGTCTGCAGGACCTTTTATGAATAACGCTGTAACACAAGCCCGTAATGGAAGCACCAAGATCCAGCCCATTGGATTTCCAGTCAGTGTTTCCCATTCCAAGATGAATGACTTGGATTTTGGGGAGGGAAAGTAGCAGAACTGGTTTGTCTCTTGGCTGGGAGAGTTTGGCTTTGAAGACCTGAGCTTGCAGGAGCAGGCAGCAATGTGAACTTTCTCCACTTGAGGTTTCTCTTGGCCTGGATCTCCTCTTTAGTCTCTATTATTTACACCTCTCTTACATAGTCAGGAAGTTGCCTTCATTCTGCTGCAGGAGATGCTCTGCTCCCTCCGCTGGACACCTGATTGCCATGTGGTAGCCAAAGCCTTGGAGATCCTGTAGATCTGCACATTTTTCTCATTTTTTTTTCCTCTGGCTCTCTCATCTTCTCTCTCTCTCATCCACGCTGACCTCTGAGGCTGTGGAACAGAGGTAGAGGAGGAATTTCACTGCAAAGGCCACCAAACCAGCCTCCCCTTTGCGCAGGTGTCTTTTCTGTAGCTCTGTGACCCCACTTTCCCAACAGCAGCAGCCAGTGGATTGCAGAAGAGAGAGGGACCCACCATAATGAGGACTGCTCCTCTGTTTTTCATTAAAGCCGACTTGCTCCAAATCTTCATAGGAAAAAAACCCCGAGTTTTCTCACTTCTGTTTTCCCCGTTCCCCGGCAACAACCTTCAGCAGAATCCCCTTTGCCACTGCTAAAGGAAGGATGAAGAAATAGATGTGGGAGGTTGTGTTTCCCAACCATCTTACGAGTCAAAAGTCTCTGGAAAGGACGGGAGGGGATGGAGGGGAGCAGAAAGCCCAGAGGGTGGGTGTATTCCTGCATTACGAAGTGCAACGGGCAGCCTTTGGCACGGCAAAGCATCCTGCATCAAAACATCTCCAAATCAGCATCTGGGGGCCACTGCACGGGGTGTCTCGATGGCCCCAGACATCGGGCCACAGGCACATCTTCCCTCTGCCACGAAGGCACCGATGTAGCACGTTAATGCATCTTCCTTCTTGATATTAGGGAAAAAAAAAATGAGGAGTTTAAATACAGATATGCATTCACTGACCTGCGACTCATGCTGAAGCAGTCAAGCACCTTCCACTTGGTTTTTATGTGGTTTTAAATGTTTTTTAGAAGTATCTGTTTATTACAGCTCAATAAAGTTTTATTTTGCGAAAAACCATGATTGATTTCCTCTGCTTTAAACAACAAACAGCCAACCTCCCCAGCTAGCACCTCCTCCTCGATTCATAAAAATGTGTTAACAATTCATTTAAAATTCATATACAAGCCAAGCACAGTTTATTCATGAAGTTACACAAATTAATACAAAGCAGCACACTGCCTGGGCCTGGCACGAAGTCAAAGCCTGCTCTGAAGGCCTCCCTCTGCTGTACAATACGTCAATGTGCTCTTGGAGACTGCCCTCCTGCTTGGCAACCAGGAGATAGCATTTCGCCTTTCCCCCTCCCCTGCCCAATGGAGACACGGTGCAGAACAACGATTAAAGCCTGGGGCTGCACGAGGTGTTGTGCATCTTCAAAAGGCTGTCCTCCAAAAGGTGCCTTTGAGAGTTGTCTTCTCCCCCCACCCCTGCCACGCCGATGGTGAAGTTTTGCCTTTCTGCCCAGAACAGGGTGTTGTGAGGTCAGGAAACAGAGGTGGTTGGATGGCCAGGGGTGGCAATCAGCTTTGTGAGCCTGTTGGGTGGGGAAGGAGAGCTCCAAGGGAAGACCTCTGCTCTGGTGTTCATCTAGAACAGGGACAGATGAAGCATCCTGAGCAATTCACAGGTTAAGTGTGTAACTACTTTTTTCCTACGTGGTGTCCAGGGCAGAAACGGCACCTCTGTCCCATCTGCCACCATTCAGCAAATCCACCCCATCAGATCCTTCTGTTGGCTCCCCACCAGCCTGATGTGCAGGGCTGGTCAGCAGGACACGCTCAGGTCCTTGCTGCTCTTGGAAGTTGTTTCCTCAGTGTGATTTTCCAACCCTGACCCAGGATCCCTTGAGGTTGTCCCACCAGCCTCTCCTCTGCCACAGCAGAAGCAGGTGCAAGATGGTCATCTTGAGGCACTAATTGGACTTAATTGGCCTGACCAGCCTCACCTGGGGGCTCCACCCATCCCTCCTCTTCCCATGGACCTGGAGCTCTATTTAAGGGCAGCCCTGATGTTTTTTCCCTCTTCCTGGGCTATGTTGTGGATGTTCTTGGTCTATCCCTGGCCTCCTGGATGGACTGTGGGCATATGATGTTGGTAGCTGGTCTCCTGCCCTGCTGCTGGGATGCGCCTGAGCCCTCTGCTGTAGACAGTTTCTCTCTAAGCCTACCTCCTGCACGAACTTCAGACCTGTAAGTAACTCATCTCTTGTCCTGGCTGGACCTGGGACCTCTGCTGTTGGTGGTCTGTCTACATTCCTGTCTCCTGGATAGACCTCTTCCCTCCAGTCCTGTCTCTGGCTTTGTCTTCTGCTCTGGGTGTGCTCTGAAGCTGGTTCATCACATGCTTTGTCTGAGACTGTCAACGGTCCCTGTTGTGTTCAGACCCCCCCACTGGTGAGGGCATTGCCTGTGCCGGGGTCACCTTCAGCTTCTCCCTCCTGCTGATCCCCCAACAGTTAAATATTCTGACTTGTGTTTAGGGCTGGATTTTCTGTGGTAGCATCCAGCCCTGCTCTGCTGGTCTGCAGTGCAGACTGATTTATGGCAATGATTTGATCTACTGGGTAGGCGCGTGCGTTTGTTTAAATACCTATTCAGCTCCGTTCCCCCTCTTTCTTCCATCCCAGCCAGAAACAAGCCAAAAAAACTCGATGCTGAAAGGCTGCTTTGTAGGGGGAGCCTGGGGTTTCTCCCCTTCACTGCCTTGTCAGCACAGCACCTGCTCCTGCACCCCAGCAAAGCCCTGAAGCTGTCCCATTTGTCAGCAAGGGGAGGGAGGGCTGGGACGCATCGATCGTCCTCGATGAAGGAACCTGGAAGTGGCAGGGAGGAAAAGCACGAGGCCAGGTGGGACTTCAGAACACGTCCCTCCCTCTCTCCCTCCCACCATCTGTGTCCCTTGGAGCAGGGAGGGCTCAGGTCCTCAGAGAGGCTCAAGTGTTGCTTGATGTTATCAATAAATTGTCAGCCTGGATTTCCCTGCGGTGTTGGAGGCATCTTCCCTGGGGAGGGTGTGGAGCAGCCAACGAGCAGGGTCCTGGATGTGCAGCATGAGAGCATTGGCTGCCCTGCCTGGAGGGACAGAGGTGTGGATGTTTGTGGCTCTCTGAGCTCCAGCCTCTTCCATAGGGACCCTGTGAGACCTGTGATGGACAGCATCAAATAACCAGCATGTTTGCTCCTTCCCCCCCCCCCCTCCCCTCTGCTGGCCTCTTATCTAAAGTGCTTTCTCCTGCCTCCAGCAGCTGAGTTTCATCACACCGGGGGAGGTCCCGGCAGCCTGTAACCCCTTGGTAAAGTCCACTGCTCCCACAGCACATGGGGTTGGCCACAAAATGCCGCTGTCACTTCTTGGCTCTCAGCTCAGAGTCCTCTTCCAGGGTGGCTGAATCCCATCGAGATGCTGTTTTGTGGTGCAATTTCTCCCAGGGCAACCCAGATGAGAAGGGAAAGATCCTCTCCGAGGCACTTGGTCTTGCCTGTGGTGAAACACAAGTTGGAGTTTGGCCCCAGCTCTGAATCAGCTGCAAACCCAAGGGAAATCCTTGGCACTGGCTTCAAAAACTCCTGCGCTTCTGGGCAAGGCAGGACCTGAGCACGGCTTGGCTTCGCAGCCCTGCTTGTTTGCTGGAGAGCAGACCTGCCCTGGAAAGTCCCTGTGGGAACATCTAGATAGTTCCAAGTGAGATAAATCTGCGGCACGTAGGAGAGATGTGGGGATGAGGAGGAGGGAGACGTTTCATCAGCTCTGGCCGAGTTAAAAATAAGAGGTTTAGCCTAGCTGTTTTCAATCTTTGAGTTGCAGATTCTCCCCCAAGTCCTCCATGAGCCCCTCAAGCATTTTAAGCTCCTGGTTATAGACCTGCTTTTCCCTAGGTATCTCTCGTGGGTCCCTCCGCAGTGGTCCGTGGCTCCGTGAGGGTCCCATCATCGTGGATGGAGAACTTTGCTGTGCAGGACAGCACAGTAAAGGCCATGGCTCTGCTCTGCCTGAGCTGCGTTGCTCCACGGTTGCTGATGTGCCCTTGCGACCTTCAGCGCTAGCAGCGTGTGTACGTCTCAAAAAGCTGGGGCTGAGGACGTTGTGTTGAGGACTGATCCTTCTCACGGGCTCATTACAGAGTCCGTTTGCAGTGTCAGTGCTCGGTAACTGGGAGTTGTATTTGCTGAGGTCAGGCAAGAGCGCATTTGAGACCTTTTACATTCTCCTTTCTCAGCAAAGAGGCTGGGAAACGCGGCGGGGATGGAGCAGAGTCCCAGTTCCTTGTTTGCCAAAGCTGGTAGGAGGCCAGAAGTGCACTCCCAGGTAAGAAACGATGTGCCATGTGTCTCAGCAAACCCTGCGAGGTAGATATTTGAGTGCCCTTTACAGCCAGCAGAGCGATGCGGTGGGGATCTCTCTCTCCCTGTAGATCTACTGTCTGTTGACGGCAGAAGACGGCCACACAGTCAGCATAGATGAGACACTTCGCTGCAGATGGTTAAGCTTAAGCGAAATGCATCTATATTACACTCTCTTGAATTAAATTCCCAATTGTTTTCGGGAACCTATTGCATAGAGGAAAAAGGAGATCACGTTTCACCAGACAATGCCTGAGCTGAAAAACTGGAGCTGGTTTTATGGAAGACGCAGCTGATTTTTCTCCCAGCGTTTGCTCATTTTTGCAGGAGGGAGGGAGAGAGAAATCCTTGCAGATTGCAGCCCTCGGTGGAAAAAGGGAGGGAGGGTGAAGGCAGAATGAGAGAAGGTGGTCCCTCCTGCCCCTGGCAGCGGTAGGAGAGGGCACAGAGAGATGCTGCTGCTCCTCCCAGTGTGAGAGCCACAGCTGAACCTTGGGAGAAAGGTTGGGAGGACAGAGATCACTGCTGATCTCTGGGGTAAACACTTCCCATCTGCTGGATTCCAGCTCCACCTGCGGTACCCAAGTTGGGTTTGGGTTTTTCGGAGGGGTCCAATGTCAACTCAGGACTGAGAGTGGAGAAGCAGGAAAAAAGGTAGTGCTGGAGCTGAAAATTCAGGAAATGGTTAAGCTGAAGATAAGTGGCTCTCCAGGCTGAGCAAGAAAAGAAAGAGAAATTCAGGTGAGAGGAGGGCGGGGGCCTGGCTGGTGCCAAGAATGAATCTTTGACTCACCAGAAAAAAATGATGGTGTGTGGTTTTTTTTTTTTTCCTCTGATTCCATCCTCAATTTGGAAAAGGCCAGTGTCCTAGAATTTCTGCATATTGAATTCCAGAAGGAAAAAACCCCTTAGAGTAGTCCACAAATTCCATTTTGGTAGAAAAGTTGATTTGTTTTGAATTGAACGTAGAAAATGAATGTCAAGGAAAAGTCATTTCGAAGCAAGAAAGTCCATCCTTTTCGTTGGGGAAAATGTCAAAAGGGCATGCTGACATTTACATTTTTTTTCTCTCTCCACTTTGTTCCTGAATAAAAATTTGCCAAAGCCAACAGGGTGTCGTTTTCTGATGGAAATCTGTTTTGACAAAAATTTTCCAACCAGCTTCACTAGCTGCGCACAAACATTTCCGCTCTCGATTCCAATCTGGATTTGGCAGGGAGTGGAGGTAAGGATGAAGAGGGGCTATTCTTTTCGGTACCCGTCAGTGATGTATCGCCCTGTCAAAGGACCCAATCCTGCTAAAAAGCATCCTGCTTCCAGGGAGATCTCAGACCACGGTTCACTCTGGCTGGCTGACCTGGGAAGGAATTAAAGCCCTCCCTTAATGAGAAGTGCTCACATGTGAGTTGAATTAAGGCTAGATAGCTGCTGGTCCAAAGTTAGGTCCCAGTTAGACTTCAAATGGGATGGCAGGATTTTTTCCCTGCATCCATTTACTACTACCCCTAGCAATAGAGGATCTCTTAGAATCATGGAATGCTTAGAGTTGGAAGGGACCTTAAAGATCATCGAGTTCCAACCCTCCTGCCCTGGGCAGGGACACCCCCCACCAGATCAGGTTGCTCAAAGCCCCATCCAACCTGACCTTGAACCCCTCCAGGGATGGGGCAGCCACAGCTTCTCTGGGCAAGTGTCTCACCACCCTCACAGGAAAGAATTGCTTCCTAGTACCTAATCTCAATTTCCCCTCTTTCAGTTCAAAATCATTACCTCTCATCCTATCACTATATTCCTTGATAAAGAGTCCCTCCCCATCTCTCCTGTAGCCCCCTTCAGGTACTGAAAGGTCATTATAAGGTCTCCCCGGAGCCTTCTCTTCTCCAGGCTGAACAACCCCAACTCTCTCAGCCTGTCTTCACAGCAGAGGTGCTCCAGATCTCTTGGTGTGCTTGTTGTGCTTGGGATTGGCTTGGAAGTTCATCTAGGCTTTGTTTAAGCTGCAGCCCATAAGCATCTTCTACCAGGCACCATGGACTGGGATATCACTAGGAGGAAAGTCCTCAAAGCTTTTTGTTCAGTTGGACTGAAGTGCAGTCATAGCTCACCTGAGTGGGACAACATAGGTAATACGTGCCACCTCTGCCTTTGGGGGTTCTTCTGTCAAGTTGTCTTTGTCACAGTCTTTTGTGCTTCTTTTCTTTATGATGCAAATCCTGGATCCCTGTAGAGATCCCAAATAAGGACAGGAATCTTTCTGGCTTTAGCCAAAGGCAAGATGAGAGTCTGCTTCAGCTGTTTGTGCTTTTTCTTCTGTCCCTGGCAAAAGGCTGGCACCTCTGGAGATGGCTAAGGAGGTGGAAAGACTCTTCTTGAGGAGAGGCTTGTTATGTTTAGCCTAAACGTTGGCTTAGACTAGACATCACTTTTAGATTAACAATGTTAAATGGGATTAATTTGACTCCAAACATCTTGCAGAAATGTGTTACAGTGAATACAGGAGAGTGAGAACATGTAGTTTGCTCTTCTCTGGTGGAGGAGACCAAGGCGTGAGCTGACAGAAGATTTTTTGGGAAGGAGGGAACAGATTCGCACAACTGTGCGCTTCTGGGTGACATCATCAGCTTGTCTTTAAGGAGGGAACGTCCTTGGTGACTGTAGGCTACAGATCACAGCCAGCTCCTACCTGCTGACAAGGTGCTGCTGAGATGTGTGACAACTGCAGATGGCTATCAGCTCCTGGAGATCGCTTGTCCATGCTCTCCTGTCCCTTCATTTCACTGAGTGGCACCAAGGGAAAGTGACGGCTGGGACACCACCTGACCAGGCAACAAAAATACCAGCAAAAAATGCAAAGGGAGAGTTTCAGAATTATTTTTTTAATTTGTTTCTTTTATGGCCAGCTCAGATGTGGAGCAGTTTTGATATTACATCGTTTCCCCACTGGCTGGGCTCTTCCTTGGTGTTATTCGTTTGGCCAAAAGCTCCAATGACCAAGTTTAGTTCTTCCTGTAGGACACGGCTGCTTCCCCCATCTACTCACCCTGCTTTAAACACGCACCTGAGCTCCCGTGGCTCACTAGCTGAGCTTGTGGTGATGGGGTAGCCCTGTTCACTGATAAGTGTCTTAGCCTGGATTATGTGCTTCTGTGCCAAACGCAGTGTCAGCTGTCCCCCTGTGGGCACAGCACCTGAGATGCAGAGTAGGGACCTCGATTTATGGCCAGTTGTGAGAAAACAGCTATTCACCCCCGAATCTAGAGTGCCAGTCAGTTCCGCTTCTCTCCTTAGCGTACCAGTTGGGTTGGAGGCAAAATTGGATTATTTTTTTTCTGTTGTGGCACAGAAACGTTTGGTATTTTGAGCCTGTTCTCACGTAGCTCTTCTCAAACTGTTAACCTGGGAATGGGGCATCCCAGGTAATACTTTGTAGATATCCATGAGGACCAGTTACCTGCTTATCTTTGGCTATTTACAGACCAAAAAAAAAAAAAAAAGGATATTCTTGCTGTAATTCATCCATGCAACTTTTAAACCCAGTGCATGTGAAGGAAGAGGTTTGCGAGTCTCTCTTGTTACCTCATGGGATGGTGTTGGAGGGAACCATCCTTCTGGGGGCCGAGGTGAGAGCCCAAGCCATGCTGGCAGAGGATGGGACAGCCCAGCTTGTGCTTCAGTTCTGAACACAGCAGGATTGCAAAAAAAAAAAAATTAAAAAAAAAAAAATCTGAGCACAAGTGCTTGGACGTTACCAGCAGAAAAAAAAAAAAAAAAAAGAACCACAGCGGCAATAAAATTAATTTCCTTCTCTAATATATACAAGACTTTCTCCAAGAGAATTATGACCCAAGCTGATCAAAGTCTGTAAGTGGTACTTATGCTATCAGTTTCACCCCCTTAATGCCCTCCTGTCAAAACAAAATCCCTTCGAAAGGCTTTGAGGAAAATCACATGAGCATAATGGCTTTCAAAAAAATGGCCCTAAGTACTCAGTAACATATACAGAGAAGACTATTAGATCGGCTGGTGTAATTGTACTTATATTCAAATGTAAACATTCTTATATGAGCAAGTTACTGCTTACCCACAGAGCGGTGCACAGGCGGATCGGGCTGAGAATGCTTGGGTTATCAAGAGAAAGGAGGGGAGGGGTTGGCAGCGGTGGGAACTTTGCCCTAAGACAGGATGGTGACTTTAGGCAGAATTAGATAAAAGGAGAAGGGAAGGGGTGGGGGAAGGATGGGGCTTATTAAAGAACCATTTTCAGATATACAGAGGGAGAGGATGAAATTCAGGCGGAGTACAACTGTGCTGCCATGTGGCTCTCAGGTAGGAGTTGGAGGCATCAAACTATCTGATCCTTTATCTGCTGTAACGTGTTTGTTTGAACGTGTTCTCGGTGGATTTAGTGCTGCTCTGACAGCTCTGGGAACCGGAGTCCTCTGTGTATTCCCAGAATAGATGCGCCAGGCAACGCCGTGTCCGGACCGAGGGGTGATGGGGAGGTTCCATCTGCTCAGAACAAGCCTTGATGGTTCCAGCCTGGTGAGCACAATAAAGATGATATTTCAAATGCCCAGTTTTCAGAACCATTCGCACTGGGAGACTGTGCAGGCTCAGCTCGGGTTAAGAGCCACTTTCCATCTTTTGAGGATTTGTTGACACAGCTGTAGGGAAGCAGGTATTTTGGTCCTCAGCACCTTCACAGGGGTACCCCATTGCCCTCTGGAGTGATGACAGTCACAGCGGTCGCTCCATGTGCAGCTCCTGATCTGGTGCTGAGTGCTCCTGAGATCTGCCCTTTTCCCATCGCTGTTTGGGAACGTATCAGCCCTTCAGGTCTCCTTTGCTCTGAGCAGCGATGCCCCAAGGGTGTTCAGTCGCTGGGAAAGGATGAACAGCACCAATGGGTTCAGAATCTGAACGGGACGGTGTTTGGAGAGATGCTGATGTCATGGCAGCAAAGCTGAGCATCATTCATGGTTTGGATGCTTCTGAGTGGAAAAGCTGCTGAGACCAGAAGGTCCTTCCTTGGAGCCTCCTTTCTCTTTCCCATGGGTTTCCACCCTTTCTTTGTGCCCTGCAGACCATACAACCTCTTTGCCCCATGATTTTTTTCCCTGGGGACACCAGCTCAGCCTATCAAAAAGCAGGATCAGGTCAACTGGGCAAAGGGTTTATTTTGACAAAAGCTTGAAATGTTTCAAAGACTTTATAAAAAAAAAAAAAATCCAAAACAACCCAACAAAATAATGCAAATAAATCCATACGGTTTCTATTACTTTTTTTTTCCTGGTGAGTTGAAAACAAATCTTCCCTGATCATTCTTCTCATGTGCTGGGGCAGAGACCAAGTCTGCTGGAGTCAATGAAAAGACATTCATAGATCAGGCTCGTCCAGATTCCTAACATCTCATAGAGGTATTTCCCTATCTGTCCCTCTTTCCTGGACTTACTGTCTTGTTCTCCCTTTGGAGGAAATTCCTTTCCTGGTGATAACCGTGTCTCTAGCTCATATTTCCTCTTTCTTGTTGACAGTTTTAAACCAATAGATTTATGAACTTTGAAGTAATAGAAATATTTAAGACATACCTACCCTTTCCCTTATCTAGAACAGGCCTAGGATTATTCTTTTTCTAGACACTGCACTTGTAAAGGGAGGCACTTGCCTTTCAACCCATCTTCTGGAAAGCCAACTCTAGTTTGCTTAATGAGGACTTTGGTAACCTCGGATTATTCACCAAGTGCTATTACCAGTTTCATCCCAGTGGGTCCCACAGGTGTTTTCCCACCCTTTACCCCAGCTGGGACCAAAGAGGTGAACTTATATTTGGGGTGGCCACAGCAAACTGCTGCTGCCCATCATCTCTGGTGGGTACATGGGATGGAGGTGAGGGAGAGCAGTCAATGGAGCAGTTTGCTATTATTTTCCATCAAGGCTGGCTAGGATATGAGTCTGAGGTAGCNGTGGGTACATGGGATGGAGGTGAGGGAGAGCAGTCAATGGAGCAGTTTGCTATTATTTTCCATCAAGGCTGGCTAGGATATGAGTCTGAGGTAGCAGGTCCATGCCCTGCTCCCCTCTTGCAATCCCTGGCCCAAATTCCCTGGTGTCATGTGAAAATGTCACACTAACACGCAAACTTCAGCTCCCTTTCTGAGTTTCATCCTTCAAAATACGCATAACCTCACTCACAAAGCAGTGTGGACTGGGTCAGAAGTAGCCCCAGCAGTGACAAGGGACATGGAGCTGCTCTCACGTCTTGACTGAAGCAGGCAAGAAGGAGTGTTGCAGCCTGTAACCCATCCCCAGAGAGTCTGTCCTGGGAGGGGGGATGGCTCTTACCCCACCAGCTCTCGGGGGGCTGGGCTGAGCATGCTGGAGCATCGTTCTCCTTTTCAGACCAAGACCAAGAGTGTAAATTCCTCCTTCAAGGA
>JAHREE010124520.1:0-10979 GCA_033628505.1 Tringa tobata | reverse complement strand
GTATTTCCTCGGCGAAGGGAGGGGGTTTGGTTTTTTTAATCATAGCGGGACAAGAAACAGGGTGAAAAGGGACCAGGCTAACCAAAAGCCTGAGCAGCACAAAGCCAAGAGTGGCGGTTTTTTGGGTAGAAGTTCCCACCCAGGCACTCTATTTTTATGGTTTTTGGCCTTAACGCCCATCCATTTTGGTTTAATTTGGCCCCACAGCTGGTGTCCCCTCCCGCGACATCTCAGGACAGGGTTCCTGCGCCACCACCCACGCAGCCCCAGGCTGCCCCTCGCCTCCTCTGGGTGAAGATGGCTCCAGGGTGGTGGTACCTTCATCAGGAGGAGATCCCAAAGCAGCCTCCTCTCACAGAAGGACGTGAAGCTGCTTGGGCATGTCTCACCATGACGGATCAACGCTGACTGTTCCTTATTTTGTAGGACTTCATAAATAAAGAACTTAGTTGTTCATTATAGTTACAATCATAGAATAGTTACGAGTTGGAAGGGACCTTCAAGATCATGGAGTTCCAACCCCCCTGCCCTGGGCAGGGACACCTCCCACCAGACCAGGTTGCCCAAAGCCCCATCCAGCCTGGCCTTGAACCCCTCCAGGGATGGGGCAGCCACAGCTTCTCGGGGCAACCTGGGCCAGGCTCTCACCACCCTCACACCAAAGGATTTCTGTCTGAGATCTCATCTAAATCTCCCCTCTTTCAGTTTAAAACCATTCCCCCTATCACTCGTCCTATCACCACAAGCCCTTCTAAAAAGTCCCTCCCCATCTCTCCTGTAGCCCCCTTCAGACACTGGAAAGCTGCTATAAGGTCTCCTCAGAGTCTTCTCTCCTGTTCTCCAGCAAATAAGTTACAGTCACGGACATTCATAAGCACTTTTTCCTTTTTCTTTTTAGATGCAAGCTTCAAATAAAGAATCATCTCCTTACTCACCTGTCCAGCTCATCGTCTTCCTTCTTTTGAGAGAGAACATTTTTGGCCACCCTTAGCTGGAAACCTTTCACAGCAACAAATACAGAGCGTTTGCAAAGGCACAGGAGGGGTCAAAATCCCCTTCTAACATATGCTCTTTAGCGGGGTTACTTTCATCTTGCTTTCTCTCATGAAACCCCACCTGGAGTCCTGCATCCAGCTCTGGGGCCCCCAACATGAGGACATGGATCTGCTGGAGTGGGGCCAGAGGAGGCCACAAAGATGCTCAGAGGGCTGGAGCCCCTCTGCTGTGAGGACAGGCTGAGAGGGTTGGCGGTGTTCAGCCTGGAGAAGAGGAGGCTCCAGGGAGACCTTAGAGCCCCTTCCAGTACCTGAAGGGGCTCCAGGAGAGATGGGGAGGGACTCTTGATCAGGGAGTGCAGTGATAGGACAAGGGGGAATGGTTTTAAACTGGAAAAGGGGAGATTTAGATGAGATCTCAGGAAGAAATCCTTTGCTGTGAGGGTGGTGAGAGCCTGGCCCAGGTTGCCCAGAGAAGCTGTGGCTGCCCCATCCCTGGAGGGGTTCAAGGCCAGGCTGGATGGGGCTTGGAGCAACCTGGTCTGGTGGGAGGTGTCCCTGCCCAGGGCAGGGGGGTTGGAACTGGATGATCTTTAAGGTCCTTTCCAACTCTAACCATTCTATGATTCTATGATGAAAAGCACCTCAGTCATAAGAGCTAACTGGAGATTGCAGCATGATCCATAACCAAGATTACTGCCTGTCCCTCAGCTGTTATTTCAGCTTCCATTCCCTCAGCAATGTCTTTTAAAGAGCAACCATCACAACATCGGGTGCTACGCCCCACTTTGGGGAAGACTAGGAGACACCACATCTCTCATACGAGAAGCAAACAACAGCTTTAAGTGAATTTAGTCACTTCGCATCCAGATGTTGACACAGACGTGTCCACATAGCCAACTACATCGCCAGTGCTGCGGCGCCAGAGCAGGAGGAAGAAGGCCAGCTTTTAGGGGAACTGTCAGTCAAAAAAAAAAAAAAAAAAAAAAAAAAAGCCTTCCTCTCCTCTCCTTTTGGTTGTCTTCCAACAGAAATACAACTCTTACAACTAGCAGGAAACAGTGGAGCGATAGCCAAGCTTCTAGCTGAGGCATCCAGTTAAAGCCCCGTTATCCAAAGAGTCCGTAGTCTCTAGCCAGAGATTTAACAACAGCTTCTAGAGATTTGGCAAAACCTCACACACAGCAGGGGAATTCAGATCCTTTCTAGCAAGATCCACTCCTTTCTCCTCATCTTTTGCACCAATCATGTATTTTTAGAAAGCAGGGCCGACAGCGGTGAACACCACCACCAAGAAGTTTATTAGTGTGTTTAGTAGTGGGCTTGCATGTATTTGTCAGCGTGGGGGCTGGAGGCAAAGAATTCTCTGTTAAAAGGAGATCTGGCGGGATTTTGGCATCTACTGAATTTGGCAATTCAGTCAGGAATTGTTTCCAATCCACCTCATTCCATGAATCTATTTCTGCCCCTTATCAGTGCTTTCTGCCAGTTAGGTAGAGAGCATTTACTCATTTTCTCCTGCCTTCCTAAACTCCAGCATACTCACTGACATTCCAGTTGCATTAAAAGATTGTTTTTTAAATGGCTCTACGCTGGCCTTGTGCATTATCTCCTGCTGTCAGATGCTGGTGGGGCCGGGCAGCTTTGGGCAGGCCTTAGCAGAGCAGTTCGTTACGTCAGCACCTTGTTAAGAAGCACTATCTCTAAGAACAAGTGCACCAGGAATGCTTCTTGAGAGGGCACCACAGCACAACAAGTGGTTTTCAGACTTGCTTTAGGATTTGCCAGCTTTAGGAACAGTTTTCTAGCAGAAACACCAACTCCTTTGTAGCCTAACAAGATGCTTCCTTTCCTGAGCAACCCTGTAGAAGCTCTCCACAGGCCCTAAGCTGAAGGACACTAAAAAAAAACAGGTTCATCTCAAACAAGAACAAAGTACAAGAGGCCTCATAACACCACAGCTGGAGTGGCTCACACCAACACTTTCTTTTAGCCCGTGCTGCCTAGAATAACGTCACAGCCTCCAAACACGTTTAACTTGGGGATGTTCCAAGAATTGATGTGGTCCATCAGGCTCAGTAACCCTCAATGGAGGTCTCCATTAAGCATTCTTCCTCTCTTGAGCTAAAGTTTTGTGCCCACAACACCCTTTACCCAGCAGTAGCACCATCCCTTAGCCAGGCCATGGAAAAACACCTCCACTTTGTTCACTGGGAACACAGCTCCACCTAATTACATTTGATTAACCAGGCTCCTGCATGAGATGAGACAGCAAATGGCTGGTATCTACCCCTTACGCAGGCTGAAGCATCAGAGCCTACCTAGTTCCTTGCTGGGGCCACACTCCAAGTCTTTGACCATGCTTGTTGTCCTCTTTGGACTTTTCCCAGTTCTTCAGCACCCTTTTGGAGACAGCAGGCCCTGACCTGCGGTGCAGCGATTTAAGACATGGGTGAGTCATCTTAATATCATACTGAGGTAGCTTACAGGTACCTTTTTAAAGTGTATTGACAACTTTGTGAAGAGAGGAAGCCTCATCTAGTTTCACACATGTTCATCACGTGGCGCTTGGGTGTCAAGGCCGGTCTGCTCCCAAAATGAAGTCATCACCTGCAGTCAAGGGGCCAGATCTTGTATCATCCCTTATTTCGTGCAGTGCAGCAAAGTAATGCCAGAATTTGAGGATCTTCCCTGGCCAACAGCAGCAGGGAGGGGAAAAGACAAAACGCACACAGCTGCTGCCCCAAATAAGCTGAAATGAGCAAAACCTACTAAAAATGCCTTTGGGATGTTAAGGTGTCCCCTCTACACCTGTGCAAGCATTAGGAGCACAGAATGTAATCAACAGTATGAAATTAAGACATTTTCTGTCTTTCAAGGTCCCTGCTCCGAGTAGGAGAAACCATAGGAGTCCCTCCTATACATAATGTAGACAACAAGTCTAACTTTAGGGCAAGGGCAGATTTGGTTAGTTTGCATCTAAAATTTAATGATAGAGGGAAAGAGTACTCATTAACTTTATTACCTTTAAAGAAGTGGTTCGTATTTCTCCTTGGTCTCTTCCTAAAAAAAGAAATGCTTTTTTACCAAGATGTTTCTTGTGGCTCGACCATAAGTTTTCAATGCAAGTTTGCTATTCTTAGGTATTTAAAGCAATTAACAGTTGTTTTGCAAGGGCCAGCTGTTAGCAATTCTAATGCCTGTGTCTGCTTATTGGGGGCAGCTGGAAAGACACAAACCAGAGCAGCAAGGAAAGCAAGATTACTAGCATAACTGCCATTAGCCTAGAATTACATTTTCCAGCCACTTTGGCTTGAAAAAATCTTTTAGCAATGTATTTTACAAACCCAGATTTTAAAAAAAAAAGGTAAAAAAAAATATTTTAGCAACGTGGGACCAAAGATTTACCTATTTTGCAATCTTGCCCGTGTAAGATATCACCAGTATTTGTTGCCACTGCTTTTTCCCTCCTTGCCTGCTTCCTTTTCTTTGCTCCTCTTGCATCAGGAGAGTCCCAGGGATTCACTTCCTCTGGTGGCCTGCCAAAGCTCAAATTAGCAAGCAACAGGAAGCTGTCAGAGGTGCATTCGTATGGCCAGGCCTCCACGTCGCTCACGGGGCTGCTGCTTGCACGGGGTACAGTATCTGAGGGGAACAAAGAACAGTTTATAGATGCAACGCACACCACTCGGAGCCTGCCTCAGAAATACTTTACGAAGAAGCAACTCAGTGCTAAAGTGGCAGCTGGTATTTGTGCTCCTCAAATTAAATAATTACACGAATAAATGACGAGAAAGCCTCTGTTATTTTCAAACTCACCTCCCCCCATGTTTAGGTGCTGCAGAAACATTTAATTGGGCGGTGTGCCATCACAAGCAGGTGTGTGGGCCCATAGAGGAGGCACAAGGAATCTGCCATAGACTGCATGGCTTCCCACCAGTCAGAGCCAAAGTGACAAATCACAAAAGTGACTCTAATCTCATTTTCTCTGCATATCTTTCCACAGCACAGAGGCCAGGTATACACAATTGGGCTAATCCATGACTGTTTTTTTCAGCTGAGTGTAGCAACGTGAGGCTAAAGCACTGCACTGCCTTCAAAGGAGCCTTTACACTGCATCACAGTGCTCTGGCTTTTAATCCTTGGTATGGATAAGGGTGCACTTACCAAATCACTGGTGATTTTGGGCTGAAGAAGGTTGAGAGGCTGTCCCAAGATTTGAGGTCCAAAGTATCTCCCCCAGCTGCTTCCCTCTAAAGGCAGCTCTTCGTGCAAGATCCATTTCTGGGGGTGGTTAGGGTCAATAAATCTGTTGGTTTGTTTTAACAGCAGGGCGGATACTTCCCTTAGAGATTATATTTCAATCCTTTATTTTATTAAGGGAAGATGTGTTTTGTCCATTAATCCAATTAGGCTAGTGGATTAATAAGATTGGGCTTGCTCTGTTTCAGGAAGCACACAAATAGCAGTCAAGCATAATTAAACATAAACTTGTAAGTAACTCTGGTAACAAGAGTACTATTTCCCTGCGTATTCTGTTTATTATTTTTACAAGCTATGCTCTACCATGACGTGAATCAAAAGGCTGCCCTGAAAACATTTACTTTCATATGTTTATAAAATTCTCTTTGGGCTAAATATAGGCAGGTAGGTTCCAGCCCAGAATAATGTTTTCAGTACTCGAGAGGAATCTGTTCCTTCAGTTATAGAGGCATGAAAAATATGTGTCGTTATTCTGACATCTGTCTTGGCAAAGTGCACTTTCTGATCAGAGCTATTCACTTGCAAACTCAGCTGTGGCTTTGGGTGCTTGAACACTATAAACAGCCCCGTCCTTTAGATACAGGCAGCTCTTGGCATATTTTCCTGTTTGAGGACATATGGTCCTTAACTTTAGACAATGCTCTTACGCTACTGATACAAAAAACAGGGAAGCTTAGAGAGGGGGGAAAAGAAAAGAAAAAAGTAAGGGGAACCAAAACTCCTCTGCTAAGAACAGCTCAAATTACTGCAGTAGCATTGTTCTCATAATAAGTTCTCCTTGGCAGAATACAGCAATGTGGATTTTTGACAGAGTGAAGCAGGTGTGGGGGGAAAAAAAAACAACAAACCAACAAAAAACCCTAGAGTTTGCTCTTTAGGCAGCCTCACTGACTCCAGGAGTTAATCAAAACCCAGCCTTGCCCAGGGCTCGCCAGCAGCCGCTGCGGAACTACATTTCCCAGCGCTGCCGGTGGGGGAAGAGCCGCTCGGACCCACCGCGGCTGGTTTGGGGTGGGAGCCCCGCTTCCAGCCGAGGTCGAGGTGGGACTCCCATCGCCGATCCCTGCTGCCGGGAGCGCAGTAAGTTGGGGAAAAGGTTTGGGGAGCGACAGGCAGAGATTCCGCCCCCCTCCGCTCGGGCCGGGACCCACGGGGGAGTTGGGGCCGGCCTCCCCCACATCAAGTCTTTACTGAGTTTTCAGCAATCCTCACCCAAATCTGCCATCCTGGCTCCTAGGAAGGAAGGGGTTAAACGCCTGCACACACTGCATTTCGTCCTGCCAGGTACGAGCTCTCTCTCCCCTCTTGTCCCCAGCGGGTCACATCCAGAGCAAAGTGCGGAGCCCTTTGTAAACTCCTGGATGTGGAGATTATTTTTTTTTCCCCCACACACCAGGCCACGGCAGACGGGGGGGTGGTGGTGATGGAGAAGCGACGGCCACGTAACCGTCGAGACCCAAAATTGTTTCCGACAGGGTCTCTGCCACAGTCGCCGTCCCCACACGTGTCTGCACCCAAGTTCCCGCAGCCGGGGCCGAGCGGGGACACCAGGGCTCCCCCCTCTCCCCAGGGATCATCCCGGTGAGGATCACCCTCAGCTGGGACCAGGGGAGAGAGGGATGGGGACAGAGATGTCAGGAGCCACAAGACTGCAGAAACTGCCTTTGGGTGCAGGCAGGAGCCTCTGCTGAGGCTCGGGAGCCACCACTGACCTTTATGGAAAGGAAGGACTCACAGCCTCTTCTTTGCCACTCCTTATCTGTCCATAAATCAGAGCAAACGTAACTTCCTCCTTAAAGGGCTTCAAGTTCTGCGCTGGAGAAGCGAAACATTCAAAACAGTCATTAAGGATTATGAAGCATAGTTTTTTGTGTGTGTGTTTGTTTTTTTGTTTTGTTTTGGTTGAATGCTGGCAACGGTAGCATTTCTGGCTATTTTCTGGCATCCTGCAGCCGAGTTCAAACTGCAGTCTGTGACTGCCTGGGCTGAAAATGTGGTAGGATGCTTTGGCACACCAAAAAAAAACTTCATTCCTAGCTGGAGGTGATCCAATTGAGCTGCAACTGCTGCCTCTCATCTAACTTGGGGAATTCTCTGCGGAAATATCCGCAGCTGATATTTTGTCTTTCACTCTCTTCTGGCACCGCTGCTTTTCCCACAGATCTGCTGTGCGCTGCGATAGGATGTTCCCTTGGATGGAGGCCACTACAACTGTGTAGGAAACAAACAAGAGAGCAGCCACCTTCCCTGCTCTTTCCCCCAGGGACACAGAAATTCAGGGCAGGAATATTTAATCTAGTCTCCCAGCAATTTCTCTGAGACCTGTGCACGCTCACAGCTGGAAACGAACCGAGGTATCTTTAAAGAGTCTTAAATTTTGCCCGAGATGGTTTGATCAAGACCAAAGCGATCACTTTAGAAAGCAGATGCCAGCACTCTGCAGACTCTGTGAGAGGGAGACTTCTGGTAGCAGTGGGTTACTGTACCTTTTAAATCACACTTAACTTTGCAGGGCTGCTGCCTTATACTCTGTGCTTCTCTTTTTAGGCAGAGACAGCAACCCGTAGGTGTTGGTTATGGCTGCGATTTATCAAGCAGTGTATAGAAGAGCCTCCTCTCTCACCTGCAGGTTACACTCTACCTATGTTAGAAAAATGAGGTAAGATCTCTGATTTTCTTGTGTGCAGTGGGAAGACCTGAGTTTGGCACTCGTGTCCACTGTCACAATCTAACCCGGGGGGGTTAATCTTTTAACAGCTCGGCAATAATACAGCAATGCTGTGTGAGCTCTGTCAATGATAACCGCCAAGATCTGCCTACTCCCTTCGCCACTGATAAGAACCGTTTCTCTCAGGCTGAAGTTCTGTTAATGAAAGGCTAAACTTGTTGTCCAAGCTAAAGATCTCTTAAAATACAAGATGCTGCTCACCTCGTTTTAAGCACTACTTCAAAGAGCCCAAGCGAAGCACATCCTGACACCCTTTTTTCCAAATGATTCCTTTTCCTAATCAGGCCCCGGCCAACGAAGACTTCAGCTTGGTCTTTCCCCGTGAAGTCAGTGTGACAGGTAGAACGTACCCTGCAGGAAGGCACATGGCCTGGTGGGAAGCCTGTTCAACATCTGAAGGGCTCGGTAGCCTTGCCCGACAGGACTTGGAGCCATTCAGAGCTGGGGGGGATGTAAGGGAAGATCCTGCACACGGATGATCATGTCTATAAAGCAGATCTCTTGATGAAAAGACTGGGTTACTGATCTTTTCAGACGTCCGAGACTTGAGGCTACCTGTATGGTAGTAAAAATGTCAATATCTTCTGCCACACAGCACCTTCGCTAGAGGCTACAGCCCACCAAGGAGTAGGCTGGGCTGTCAAAAACTCTAGAAGCATGTGGAATATGTAAAATCTGTGCTGTCCGTTCAGCCTGCTGTGTGCAAAATAAACCCATCCAAATAAGCCTAACACAGGTAATCTCAACATGATCTGGCATTCACCTTCCCAATTCTTTTCTCACTGCAGATACATAAACGAGCTAAAGGAAGATGATAGCCTTTGTAGACGAGCCCAGGCCTCAGGAACTTTCTACCTCTTTCACAACCTCTCTCCCTTCCTGCGGAAAGTTGGGCAGAAGTATTTGGTCCCACAGCTCGGTGCAGCAGGTAAGCAGCGTCTGGAAAGAAACACCTCCTGGATCACACAGCTGAAATGATAGAGAATCATTTGCAATACAGGGTTGAAAAATCTCTCAAGCTGTGCAGGACCATCCTGTGATGTGCAGCACTATTTGATAGCAACCATAGACAAAGACTACTTAGAGTTAAAGCCTTGGCACGTGGGCACAAGCTGATGCTCTTCACACACATGCAGTATCAGTGTATAGCTAATCAGTTGTCAACATTTGGGACCGTGCCTTTTGAAGGGAAAGGGCTGGCAGGAAAAACAAGCAAGGTCTAACTGACAAAGGTGATTTGGCATAAGGCAGGAAAAGTTTTCTTTGGGAACAAGGTATTGGCTAGTGAAAGACAGAAAGAGAACAGACAGCTGCTCCCCCAGCATTGCAACATTTGCATCTTTTGCTTGACGTGGTCAAAACTTCCAGCAGCTAGGAGGAAAGCCAGACTTCTGGTCTTCATCCGGGTGGGTCCACTTTCCTGGTCCTCTCTCTCAGATGAGCTCCCTGCCTTGAGCCAAGATTGCGTGCACCTTGAAGATCCAGAGAGCACCATGGTTGTACAAATTTGCTTTCATCACAGCTTTCTCTTCCCCTTTCCCCTGCTCTTTAGAGATGAAAAAGATCCTGGAGACATTGAAAGAGACTGAACAGTGGATAGAGAAGTCGGTGCTGATCGGTTGTTCGGATGAACATGTGCCACACTTTGCCCTGGATTTAGGTTGGGATAACTCCTCTTCCACCTGTGTCAGCATCACGTTTGTTGCACTGAGATGAAAATGCTGCCGAGGCAGCATCCCTGGTCCTTGCTGGGTAAACATTTTGGGGCCAGAGAAGACCAGGCTGAGTCTCTGTAGGAGCTGTTGTGAGCGTGGGGGGGTCAGAGATGCAGAACTGCACTGCTCTTCCCATGCCTGTGTCGGTAAAGGTGGGATGGTGGTGGGTCGCTTCAGATTTGGGAATGTTACCACTGATGTGATGTCACTTCCACGAGAACTTCCAGAAATTGTATACCGGAACAATGACGGGCGTAAAGTTGAGATAATAACTGCAATTGATGAGATCAAAGATTTTGTTTGTTTGTTTTTTTAAACAGGAGCCTTGGAGAAATCAGTCATTGAGTCTGAACTCCAGGGATCATTTACTGACATGCGAAAGGCTCTCTTCGTAGTGGATGGAAGTGATTCTTCTTTGCTGGCTTCGGTATACTGTACAGGATTTTTTACTTTAAGAAGTTGCCATTTCTAACATCAACCCTTCTCTTTGTCTCCCATATCGTTTTTTGATTTAATACATATTGTGGAAGGACCTACTGTACACTTTTAGTGACCTGGGGACAAACACACTGTAAATTACAGCAGTTTTCCCAAATTTGCGATCCCAAAAGCAAGCTGCAACAGGAAGAGAAACAGACAAGTGGCTTAAAAATGACCGCTGCGAGTAGCCATTTGGCATCGACCTGCTGTATGTCCAGTGTGAAACTTACCAGCGGTCACAGCAATCCCAGTTTGTCCTCATCTTAACAACTATCAGGCACTAGTTTTCTGTAATCTTCTAGGCAAACTGAGTTTCATGAACAAACTTACAGATCTTCTCTCAGAAGTGCTCTTTTAAAACTACTCGGTTATAAGCGGTTATCTGCAGATGCCAGATGTTTGGAAGCCCTGAAAAAATACCTGTTTGTGAAAATCAGCTGTCCTGACCCATAATTAGAAATAGCTCATGTTTCTTTTCCTGCTCTATAATGTTTGTGGTGCTTGGGCTATTTTTCAAGAAGGTATTCAGGGTTGGAGACTCCTTAGAATAGCTCAGTTCCCATTACTACTCCCATTGTATCCCAATAAAGAACAGCTTTTCCCCTCCCTCCCTGGAACATGCTCAGATTTGGATTCTAAAGCAAGCAGCATGAAACATTAATTGTAGAATCTGCCATTTTTCAAAGCAGTGCCCTTACTTCCTTTAACTTTCTGAGGCTTCCAAACACAATCAGAGTTTATCCACACGACTGCATGCTGGGGAGAAGACAGCAAAGTATTATTCGAGGGAGACTGCTC